>KK122533.1:0-83757 GCA_000611955.2 Stegodyphus mimosarum
CTCTATCTACATTATTCGGTGATTTATTAAGTTTTCAAATTTATACTGACTTTTTGATCACCCGGTACATTGGTTTTTAAAATTAAGACGCAGGCATTTTAGATGGGGAAGGTAAGCGGTGAGATATTAGCAAGATGGAAGCTAGCAGAATAAGAATGACGTAATTAACTGCCAGCAGTATTTGTACCACCTTTGATGTTCAAGTACACTATGATTGGTTAGTTAGTAGCAATACATAACGATAGGAAGATCTCGAATTTGGGAGAACAGATGAATTTAGGGGGAGAGCACCAAATTTAGAATGTTAATTTTGAGGTTGCCAATTACTTTTTAAAGCAGCTGTCATATTTTGTTATATCTTACACATATACACACACACAGAATGATTGTAAAACATCTGGCAAAAATATAAAGGATCCGAAATAAGTAGATTTTGTAATGAAATGTGTGTGAGGAATCTATTGTGTAGGTAGTTGAAGAGGTCCGCTGACGTAAATCGTTATTCTCAGTGCAGGGAAGCGAAGTTCACCAGTATGCATTTTACGTACGGGCTGCAGAAGGAAATGAATGAACTTATCAAAGGATGTACAGGGAACGATTCCCGAGTAAACAGATGCCGAATCATCAAACGTTCGAGCATATTACCCGGAAGCTGTGCAAGAATAAACCTTGTATTACTGTTAGTGGTCGTACTTTCGAGAACCTACTGCAAAAAAATGAGTTACTGAAATGTCTGCATCTTTTGACTTTACCTGTCTTTCTTTCTTACAGATTATTCATACCTTTCTCATGTACCAGTACTTACATGCCGTACATCCGCACAAATATTCCAGTGTCAAATCTACTTAATTTTGGTCCTTTCTACCAAGCTTTATATTTTTGAGGCGTATTTTAGAATCCCGTTGGTTTATTTATGTAAATTATACATACGCGAAATTGTTTTTTCATGCATGTATATATGCTTCCTTCCATTATTGAAATTTAGGGAATAATAGTTCATAATTTTTTAGTTAATATCTTTATCAAAAAATGATGGTGTTTCGGCAGGTTACATTTTCCGCATGACGAACAATAATTATCTTAATCTTATTCTATGCATTTAAAAAGCTGGCGTAAATCAGCACAATAAAATAATTCATCGAAGCCGAGTAGCTAAGACACACAAAACCTTGAAAGGTAACTCCAACCACTGATGTGATATTTGCCCAAGATTTCCGAGGTTTTTTTCGCGTGTGTTATACGAATGGGAGCTAGTTTCTGTTATGAATTCCACCACGAAGGCATCCCCCCTAAGGCAGATAAATCCAGAAAACTTTACCAAAAAAACACATAATTCAGTTTGAAACATTAAAATGCGTTTTTTTGGGGGGGGGGCGCACGCACTAATCATAATAGCAAAACGTGCAGAAACTGAAATAAGCAAAGAATAAAAAAGTATTTTTTTAAAGTAGCAGGAAGGAAAAAAACTTGAAATATTTATGAATACTTAGAGAAAAAAAAGAAATATCTCATTAAATGCAAGTTCCTAAAAGCATAAACAGCATTTCAGATAGGATGTTATGCCTGCACATTAACTGGGATGTTATAAACACTAACCAGGACATAAAAAAAAAATCCTGTCAAAGTGAAATGAGAAATTCTAGTTAAAGTTTTTTACAATCTTTTTAACTCTAAGCAAATGAAATAGATGCCTACGAATTCACAAAACATCTTTCACACAAATCTTCCCACCCTTCCTTCAATTTTTTTGCTCAATTCACTTTCACAGACGAGTTTCTCGTTTCACCTTTTGCCTCCTTTATGAATCATTCATTCTGCGTCTCGTGATTTCCGCCTTTTCAAATGTTTTTGAAGGATTTTCAGCTCTTAACGTTTCTCGCTTTATGGTTTCCAATTACTTTGAATATTTTTGCTTGCTTTTGCGTTTATTTGGCATTTCCCCTTTTCCTATTTTCTACTCGTCATTTTCTACAGGGTTGTTCCATTTCCTAGAGCTCACTTTAGCACATTCTTCGTTTGCTTAAACCTTTTATTATTCTGATTGAAATGTTTTCTAGAAACTTTTCTAATCAAGTTTTTCTTCGCACGAAAGGGATTACATATATTTAATTTACTTTATGGCTTCTGGCCTTTATAATAATGAATAGCCTTAAAAAGACTTTTAAACGATATTATTACTTTTATAATGATTATTTATGAATCAAGTGCTCTCATAATTTCTTCATGTGAAAATATTAATGTTTGTGAGACTAACGGGATAGTAAGTCCCAAGTCATTTACTAGTATTTCCACTGTAAAAACTAGCAATACGAATACGCTTGGGGGTATCTAATCCCAAATATATCCCTAGTACTCCAGTCTTCTCAATGTATAAGTGTACAAATGCAAGAACGTTCACAATTAATTCTACTGTAATATAACGTTTATTATACTGTGGTTAAAGTCAGTGCTTTTGTAAGTATTTTCTCGATTTTGGTTTCAACAATTTTTTTAACCTTTTCTGAAGGTAGGTATTTTTCGCTTACATACAGTTATATTATATAATTGCTCAACTTACATATTCTTGTTTGATATTCATATATGTTTGTGGAACAAATCCCCCAATAGTTCTTATTGTACAAACGGCATCTTTTATCCTAGAAGTCACAGGCTGTGTATCCCGTTTTAAAATCGACAGAAAGAAGCCTCTATTTTTAAAAGACCTTGAAATTAATGGACGCTTATATCCATATGATCAGAAGATGAAGACTATGCTTTTTCATTTTTGGCTTATTTGAATACGGCAAAGCACACGAGGGCTATATGCTTAAGAGGAGGGACGCTTTTGTGGAGTACTTGGGGAAACTGGCTCATATGCGTATTACACATGGAGAAAGCTACGAAAACGCCCTTTCGCCTGAAATCGAACTCAGGTCAACTACGTGTTCAACGACTTTACCATTCGGGTGCTGGTGGGCCAGGCTTTTTCACCGCAACTGTGATGAAGATCCCGAATGGGTCGATTCAGAAAGAGAAAGCGAAGGAAGGAAGTATTAGCGAGAGCGAAGTTAAACTGATACTTATTCAAGAAAATTTTGGGGATTCTGAATTACATTTGTCTGGTATATAATTATACTTGAAATTCCGCCTCGGATAATATATCCCAGGCTAAAAATGAAAATAAGGACTATTCAAGGGTGAGATGCATTTTACTTCAGAATGTCACGACACAAAGATCATATGCTATTTATAATGCAATAACGAAAAATGAATCTTTAAAGGGTTTGTTTATAAGATAAACACTTCAAAAGATAGTATCTCACAAATGCAAGCATTTAACAACTTTAATATATTTTTAAAGTTTTTATTCGAAAATCAGCAAGTTTTATCCAAAGCATTGATGTTACGAAAACTCTGCAATAAAAGAAGGCATTGCTTGTTTATTTGATTATGGTACAATAGGCGAGAGTTATCTGTCTAAGACGAGGGATGCCTTTGTGGAAGATATTTTAAGGGAAGCTGGCTCATATCCTTGTTACACATTGCGAAAAACCGCGAGCATTTAGCGAATTCACCGTTCAGCCGCTGGTGAGGCAAAGGAAGGGATTGAATGCTTCCCTAATCCCACGTTAGCATCAATTTCTTTCTCACAATAACTAAATCAGGACCCCCCCCTTTTTTTTTTGCAATTGCCAGGGGATTAAAATTTTTAATTTTTTCTCAATGTTCTTGAACAACATACTTAAAATCGCTGAACATAAGCAAAGAATTTCTTCTGTTCGTTCATCCATACTCGTCCAGAATTACACTGGTGCCCAAAAGTTAAGCATAATTGATAATTATGCGAATAAAGAAGGAACTGTAAATCAGAATGGCGGGGAACGTGATATGCGAGTGTAAAATGGTTATAAAATAAGGAAACAAATCAAAAGAACGATAATAATTAATTTTATTATCCAAAGTAGCAGTTTGAAAGAAAACTGCGAATAGCAAGGGTTCACACTTTAAAGAAAAAATGAAAGAAAACATTAAATAAATTACTGATGCTGCAGTTTAATAAGGCGTGTGGTCACCTCTGATAGCCAGGCACGCTGCACAGCGATTTGCCATAATTGCTATGAGATGATGAATGAGTTGTGGGCTCAAACGGTTCCAAGCTTCTTGAAGAGTTCTCTTCAGTTCTGTAAAGGAGCTTGGTGGGTGCGAAAGGGCTGAAATTTGTCTCCCGAGCATATCCCATACATGCTCGATAGGATTTAAATCAAAGGAGTTCGCGTTATGCGCTGGATGTTTTCCTTTCGAGGAAGTCATCAACCAGCACCGCTCGGTGACATGGCGCATTATCATCCATTATTTTGAAGTCAGGACACACAGCACCGCGAAACAAGCGAACATAAAGCTCAAGAACTTCGTCTCTGTATCTTTGACCAGTCACAGACCCCGTGTCAAAGAAATGGAGGTCTGTGCGGCCGTCCATCATGATGCCTGCCCATACCATTACTCCCCTTGATGGAAAATAATGTCTTTCCGATATGTTTCTTGGTTCAAAACGTGTTCCACGTTCTCTCCATATCGTTACCCGTCGAGAATCAGTACTCAGACTAAACCGGGACTCGTCACTGAACATCACATTGGCCCACTCTCCCACACTCCAATGTTGATATTTCAAACTCGAGTTCAAACGAGCGCGTTTCTGCGCAGACGTGAGGGGAATGCAAACTGTTGGTCTTCTGACATACAGGCCAGCATGATTGAGTCTCCTGTAAACAGTTTGTCTCGAAATTCGTATTCCTGTGGCGACTGTGAGCGCCGAACCCAGTGATCTGGCAGTACTGCCTCTCTGACGTCGCGCACTTATTACCAGATATCGGTCTTGGCGAGGGGTTGTGACTCTTGGTCGACCTAATACTGGTCGTCGGGTAATACCTCCCGTTCTTTGAAACCTCTGCCATAGTCTTGAGATTACAGACTGGTTCACATTCAGAATTCGAGACACTTCGGTTTGTGATCTTCCGGATTCCAGCATTCCAACGGTTCTTCCTTTCGCAAACATCTCCAGTTGGCATCTTTGTGCCATCATTCACCTTGTTTGATGGCTAAGAACGTTCTTTCGCGCAACAGTTGCCCGAAACTTGTCTGAACTGCCTATGCTGTGTGAATCGGTTTCTCTGCGTTCCGACATGCGCAGGTGTTTCGCGCAGGACGTAGTCGACTGAAAAGTTTTGCATAAACCCAATGTTTCTTCTTCACCCAATTAATATCCGCAAGAAATTGGGAATAATTTTACGAATATTTACTCCATGTTTTTCGCATTTTACAATTTATGCTTAACTTTTGGACACCAGTGTACGTAAAGGTTAATTTTGGATTGGGCATTTAATACTGATGAAGTGCAGTCGAGCTTTTTACCTATGGAAAGCAATGACTTCGTTAAGGATTTTTCAGCGAAAATTGGTACACATTTGCGAAAAGGACAAGAAATACTTTATACAGCTAACCCCTTCACAGTTACCCGAGAATAGTTAATAAATTTTTTTTTAAGTCCAATGCGTAAAAACTGGACACAAAGATAGTGGATTTGTGTTCTTTTTCTTTTTTTAATTCATTTTCCCATCTAGCACTGGACTTTGGAATACATCTAACGACGACAATCTTACAACTAGAAGGAAAAAAGAATTAGCTGAACTGTAAAAACTGCCGGTAATTGAGGATTTGGCATTAAAAGACATTCTAGGCCCCTTAATTTCCGTATGTTATTCTTCAGTTCAGATTTACATATTTTTAAAACTGAATTTAGTATTTGAGTATTAGCCGCGATACCTGATGACATACCTCTAACAATGCTATACGTGACTCTTTTTCCTGCTAGCACTGCGACAAATTTAGATGCCGTTTCAGGTTTTGCTGAGAATATTTGATTATTTATTTTTAAGCGGCGGGATTAAATTTTTTTCCCCTCGGCTTAAAAGAATAGGGAGGTAGTTTCCTTTATCAAATATTCATATCCGTTATGTTTATCAATAACTTATTTTATTCCATAAGCATGTGCAAGGTGTTCCTAAATCCTGGATACACCTCTTCAAAATCAGAAAAGGAACGTATCAGTGTGTAGTTTGTACCAAAATATGTATAAAAAAGCCTGAGGTATAAAGTATGTTTTAGTTAAAAATTTCCCAATTAAATGACACTTTTTAGTATCACTGTTAGAATAGAATAAGAAAATTTAGAATGTATAGCAGTTATTTGTTTGCATTTGCAACCATATTACCACGATTCTAATAATGCAGTAGTCCATCATGAGCTTTCAGTTGCATATATTCTTTGAAAGGATTTGAATTTGTACATTTTCTAGACATTAATATTACAGTTACATCATACATACAGACATTAATATTACAGTTCTTTCGTTGAAAATCAGAATTGAAATGTCTTATGCTAAAAAGTGAAAGCTTCTTGTGATAACTTTTAGAAGAAGCCGTACTCTGGTTAATTTTATACAATTTTTAAAATATCTATTAATTTAGGTAACAACCTGTACGTAATAAAATTAAATGTCGTAAATTTAACTGTGCTGTTAATTGTTCAGAAATAAGGAAACCCGTGAATTTTTTAAAGCATCGGCTTAATTTAAGGCTTAATTTCAAAAATGAGTGCCTGAAGCCTATGAAAGACGTCAAGGAAAGGTAAATTTTAAAATCAAGCAATAAATCATGACCAATTAAATAAAATGTAATGAAATAAAAAATAAATTAGTGGCATATAGTGGAGTAATAAATAAAACGACCTGATACATTATCTGGGGTATATAGAAGACCTTATCTGGGGTACTGTGTTGAATTATGACTGTATTCAAAAATTGAAAACAACCGAAGCTTCGTAGGGTGCACTCTGGCGAAATTTAAGCGCTGCGTCAAATGCTGTTTAGCATTTTTAAACACCAAAAAACGGAGAGTGTGATTTAAAAATCTCCATAATTGATATTTAATCTAGTTGCAAAACTTGTTTTTAAAAGTCAGAGATTAGAATTTCAGAAATGTTTAAAAACAAAAAGCATTAGAAAACCTGACCCCTTTCCTTAATTACACGTATTCGTCTCGACAAATCAAAATTTAATCAATGGCCAAATTCCATTGCACATAATTACTAATCTGCTCCATTAAACTACTTCATTTATTTTATTTTATTTTATATTTCTGTCTATACAAGCTTTTAATACCAGCAGTCGCTTCAGCGGACTGCTGGTATTAAAAGAAAATACTCGTGTGATTTTCAACTTCAAATGATGTTTAATTGTTACGGAAATTGTAACAGAAATTTCAGAAAATAAGTACTTCTATAGCTCTAGAAAGAAATATTTAATTGGATCATGATACAGCAGTTTAAAATTTGTCTGTTTTAGTATAAAAGGCAACTGGACTTCTTGAATTAACCCTCTGAAAATGCACACATGTTGGGTGCATACGAATTAAATTCCATGTGCAAGTTATGTCATACTAGTAGGTCAGAACTGCTAACTAATCTAATTCGGAAAATCAGTTTTCGATTATTACCTGAAATACCTTTTCTTTTCCAAGACTAAAGGTTACTAGGCCGTGGACTTCTGGGATTATTGTGAAGCTCCACCTATATATCGGTATTCGAAGCATGAACATTTCCTTCTCAAATAATTTAAAGTACAAACTTTGGGGTTTTTTTTCGTTAAATAACTACCGTACAAACCACCGGGATACATGCTTAGCATAAATTGCAGTGGTTTCCCCGTTACTACAGCATGAAGTGGGATTACGGGGAAATCATACTGCAACACGCTCAAGTTCTCTTTCTTTCTCTTTGGCTCAAAAAAAAAAAAAATTGAGGAAAGATAGGAAGCAAAGGATTTTTCAGCGTTAAGTGAGCTAGATCATAATAATAATAATTACTGTGTATTATAGCAAAATAAAATGTGACACATTTTGTGGGATTTAATTCAAGTAAGACAGTTTTAGTTTTTTCAGAGATACAAAAATCATCTTCTTTAATACTATGTAAACAGTCAAAAAGAATTATTCTGTCACAAATGATTATAACGAATAATTTAACTCTCGCATGTTTACCTGTGATTCATCAAATTATACTTTAACTATCGATTGTCTTGTCGCACATTATTTAGGCTCTACGTGACATCTTTTCTTCACGCCTTACACATGCAGTTCATATAGTCCATTAATCCAGCACGTTGAAGCACATTCCATACTACTGACACGACGGCATGGATAATACAGATTTAGAATTCTTAACAGTCAGATTTACATTCTTTATAGTAGTGGGAGTTTAAAAATAATATCTTTAACATAGTTCGCCCCCCCCCCAAATGCAAAACCAGGATTCTGAAGAATTCGGAGAATAACACATTGTCCTTTTTTCCTTTGGATACAGATTGATGCGAGACCTGTAAGAAAATGATCCAACACAGAGCATCTGTAAAATATGACAATTTTAGATAGTGAAAATTCAGTCTGTTGTACCTGAACCAAATATGTTTTATTACATTTTTCGCTAAAACTATTTTCAGCATGATGATTCTTTTTAACTTTTCTTGTATGATGACAAGATTTACCGGTAACTTAATCACCAGTGATTAGCAGGGCCTGATTACGGGGTTCATGCCTAGAGCTCCAAATCATCCTATACATTCTCATAGCCTTTCCCACCTTTATAAGCACGATGAAAATGAACATTAAGGGTGCCAGAGAAAGAGCTGTCTTTAGAAGCCCAGATTGATCTAATCGGGCTCAAATGCCCAGTGCATTTGCAATCTAGTGGCTGTAAGTTAAAGTAGCAGTAGTTTACTAGTAACATGTATTTCCCATTCATGCTACATTTGCATACGGACTTAATGTAATAAATGTTGCTTCATTTATGAATTTATTGTTCATAAAAAATTCAGCTCATCTGCACAGCTGCCACAAAAATGCTTTCGAAATCTAAAAAATAAGGAATTACGATTTTTAGATTTTACTCGCCTTCTGCACAGCTACGAAGGACATTTTAAATGTTTCTTTTACCCATCAAAAATGCAAGTAACTGTAATTTAATATTTACAGTTATCTTATTTTAGGGGATTAAAATCTTTCGTTTAACTCGCATACTAGGAAAAAAATGAAGATTTCACTTCTTACCATTTTAATGCGTGATTTCTGCATTATAGTTCGATAACTAGGAAAATAGTGACACGATACATCACTACGAAAACGATCATTTTAAAGTTTACTTTGATTACCAATTTTATGTAGGTATTTAAATTTAAAGCAAACTGCACATTGAATGTTTAACAATAATGAAAGGAATTGGTGCCTCCGGTAGATACTACTGCTAAATCTTTTTAGTCAGGTCACCCCAGTTAGCTTTCTAGATTATTAAACTGCTGATTGGTTGGCGTAGAATCAAAGAATCAGGAGTGCTTCATGAGCTGTTCAGATTATCTTCCAGTCTAGGAATAATGATTTTGCGTGTGGATATTCATCAGTATTCTGAAATGGTGCCAATATGTGACTATGTAAATAAATTCTGGAGTTAATTCTATACTTTGAGGCAATTTCTATATTAGTATTCTTACGCCCACGCCATCCCGATTATTTTCCATTTTTTTAACATGTCGACTTTTTATTCTGCAGTAGTTTGAGTCATGTCTGCATTGCCATTAATTTCACCGACCTGAAGTTTCTCTTCAGGAATTCTCTTTCAGGTTAAACAGAGATATAATACTAGATAAGTTCAGAAAATATTTTATGACGAAATGTTAATATATAGGATGTCCTGTTAATGCGGCAATAAACTCAGGAGGGACGCAGCAGTTATTATTCTTGCTTACACCTACTAAGGAACATGCTAAGTGAAACTTCGTTCAGTCAGCGAAAATACTTTGCAGTATCTGACATTGAGCAGAGACCAAAAATTAAAAAACAAAGAACAACAATAACAAAAAAAAAAAAAAAAATGTGACAAGTTATATCACTACGAAAATGATCATTTTAAAGTTTGCTTTGATTATCAATTTTATGTAGGTATTTAAATTTAAACCAAACTAAATGTTGAATGTTTAACAATAATGAAAGGAATTGGTGCCCTCGGTAGATAACTACTGCTAAACCTTAGTCAAGACACCCCAGTTAGCTTTCTACATTATTGAACTGCCGATTGGTTGGTGTCGTATACTTCAAAGATTCAGGAGTGTTTTATCAGCTGTTCAGATATATCTTCCAGTCTAGGAATAATGATTTTGAGCGTGAATATTCACCAGTATTCTGAAATGCTGCCAATATATGATTACGTAAATATATTCTGGACATTATTTCACAGTATTCAAAAACATTTTATTTCACAGCATATTTACAACACAGCCTGTGATGCAGGAAAGAGAAATTATTAGAAGTGTTGTTTGAAGAAGCAGTGGACATTATTTCGCAACCCACAGCGATTAGTCATCCATCGATCTCGAAGGTGGTCTTGCGAACATAGGTTATTTTGCTCTTCTGTGACGTCACTGACTCATAGTCTGCTCAAAAAGCAAGTAATTCCTACTGCCTTTGCGTCGTTTCTCTTACTTCTGTATGCCAAGTGACGTCGTTGAACTCAAGCGTAGGGAAGAGCTGAATATTTTTTGTCTATTGACCTTTGTGCGAACAATGCTTTTGGAACATCAATTGTGCTGAGTATCCACTGCTACATGCTCGGCCATAAATCAAATGCATATCAGTATTTGTCGTTCCTTGTGAAACAGAAAATAATTTTTCTACATGACTACCACCAAAACGGTGCTTTCGTCGCCAGCAGTCTGTTTTTCTACCCCAGCTCACGCGTTTCGCGACACTGCTTATGGCGAGTCGGCTTGTGAAAGAAATCAGCGATTAATCGACTGCCGCCTACCCTATCCTCTCGGCCCCGCTTTATTTTCACCGATTAAGAGTGATTCGCGATAGCATGTTTCATTGCCAATTACTGTTCCCCTTGATTTCAACTTCCCTTCTGAGTTTGTCGCAGCATCAACAACTTATAGAGCTTTCCTAAGTTGATACAGTAAAACTTAGAAAAGTGCAGAAAACTTAGAAATAAGTAAATATGAAAAACATTATTTTAAGAAATGTTTTTCATATTTACTTATTTCTAACATTCACAATTTTGGATTTCACAGAGTTATCAAAAACTAAAAATAAGATCTAGCCACTAAACAAAAATTTGCTCATTATTAATGCAACACATAAATCATGTTGGTTCGAATGAAGAAATGTTCTGTAGAAAACGTGAATAAAGCCATATACACTCACGTTTGTGAAAATTGCAACACCAAGAAGGAATCGTCATAATTGAATGCAATTTAATACACAGTTGAGTGGCAGTGGTACAAATAAATGATTAAATGTTCAAAGCAAACAAACAAGAACAAGAGATCAGAATCAGTATTTTGTGTGGCCACCACGCGCCGCAATAAGTGCTGCTACATGACGTGGCATGGAGTCAAACAAAGTTTGAATGTCTGACTGAGGAAGAGCATTCCATATCGTTTGTACGCGTACCCAAAGTTCGTCTGCAGACGCAACAGGACGAGGATCACGAGCAAGACGCCGACCAATGACATCCCACACATGTTCAATTGGCGACATATCCGGGGAACACGCAGGCCAAGGAAGAAGCTGTACCTGCTGCGCTGCAAAGAAGGATTTAACAATCCGAGCAGTATGAGGGCGGGCATTGTCCTGTTGAAATACAGCGCCTGGCAAGCTTTGAAGGAAGGGAACAGCTTCGGGCTGTAGAACTTCACGGATATACCGGTTGCTGTTCAGATTGCCCACAATTCGTAGCAATTGAGATCGTCTATGATATGCTATGGCGCCCCAGACCATAACTCCGGGTGTTCGTCCACTGTGGCGTTCGATAATGCACTCCGGAAGGTGGCGTTCACCGGCATAGCGTCTGACACGAATGCGGCCATCATGGTACCACAAATTAAAGCGGGATTCGTCAGAAAACACGACATGCTGCCAATCAGCACGCCAGTCTCTATGCTGATTGGCCCATTGTAGCCGCAGGCGGCGATGGTCGTGCGTTAGGGGGATCCTGTATAAAGGAGTCCGTGCGCGCAGTCCACACTGCAGCAGACGTCTACGAATTGATGAAGCACACAATGAAACACCTGTAGCTATTGACCACAGTGCTGCCAATTGTCTAGAGGAAGCTGTACGGTCCGTCCGCGCCATGCGGACCAGGTGTCTATCATCGCGAGCTGACGTCACATTTCGGGGTCCACTCCCGGATTTCCGAGTTGTCCGACACTCGTCCGTCCACTGCTTCCAAACGCGCATCACTGTGCTGCTGTTACGCTGCACACGAGAGGCTACTGCACGATACGACAATCCAGCTTCACGAAGGCCGATGATTCTCCCTCGTTCAAACTCTGTAAGTTGTTCAAATCTCGCTCTCTTTCGTCGACGAGGCATAAGTACAGATTGAGTTAACGTTTACCACTAGCAGATAACCACCGATAACCATACACGCCTCGCTACAGCCGTCTATTTATTCGGATCCATCAGCCGTTCAGAGGGCGCTGCTCAGCATACGCATGCGCTACGGATTTGCAATTCTAATCATTTGCATATCATGCGCTACTTTGCATTTCCTGAAAATTTCAGCTCACTCGCGTAAGTCCTTCATGGTGTTGCAATTTTCACAAACGTGAGTGTATTAAAGCTTCGTGATAATCTGTTGTCTCCTTTGATTAAAAGATTAAGAACATTTCGATGACTCTACAGAACATTTTTCCATGGCAGACTCAGCTCAGCAGTCTCGTTGTTGCCTCATTTAGTACCGTCTGTCAGGGAACTGGAAAATCCCCATTAAGTCTAAAAATTCAAGATATTTAGATTGATGTGCTTCTTCTAGCTACCTAAATAATGAACAAGAAACTGACTCAGGAGATTATATTTTTAAAATTGACTATCAGTTGTCAATCTAAGGTACAAATTATTTCCAGCTATGCATAATATTATACATGTACAATAATATAAATACACATGCAATATTACTTATATATGTAATATTAATCATTATTAATATCTAATATAATAATTCTAATTCTTTAAACCTTGCTCATTCATTTTTTACTAAGAGATTTTCGCTTTTCGAATTCATTATTTAAATAATAAGTAAGAAATAAATACTAGTATATTTATTACTTAAATATCTGAAACGTCATCCCAAAATTCTTTAATTAATGTGACCATTTATCTTTTTTGAGTGCTACTGTTATAAAAAGAATATCCTGTACGATGTTCATAGTAATCTTGAGTTATAAACTGCGTAGCCCACCAGCGACCGAGCGGTAAAGACGCTGAACACTGGTAGTTCGGTCCGAGGTTCGAATCCCGCGAACGGGCTGGCTGCATGGGCGTTTTCGTGGTTTTCCCCATGTGTAACGTGTATACGAGCCAGTTTCCCTTAGAAAGTCCTCCACGAAAGCATCCCTCCCTTTAGGCAGATAGCCCTCGTGTGCTTTGCCATAATTGAATAACCTAACCTTATAAACTGCGTCTAAGTAAAAGCTTAATAAAAGCTTCCACACACTAACCTTAAAATCGAAATCTGCTGATAAGAAATAATAGCAAAGCGTTATTAAAACTCCAGAGGAACTATTAACTAACTAAATCTCAAGAGAATTATTAGTTTCTCATCTTTAATGTGAAAGAATCAACAAGCAACTTTTAACGATCTAAATTTTTAGCTTATATGTTTAGTGCTTATAATATTTTGCTTCCCGATGTAGAATACATATGTGAAAAAAAAAAGAAAGAAAGAAAAGGGGGAACCCCACGGAATCTCCGGTTAGTTTCATTCCATACATTGAAAAATACCGTGAACCAAAACTACCGTAAAGAAATACCGTGAACTACTTACCTTTTACACGAGCTATTTCAAAATTAATAAAACAAATTATCGTATAACAACGTGAACAAGTATAGTTTGAGATTAAGCACAGCAAGTGAGTTAAATCTCTCAGCAAAATCGGTGCAACTCAAGAAGGGTCACTGTTGAGGAATAAAACCTAGCAAATGTTCCCGTCAGCTACCTGGCTCAGACTGAAAAGTGATTGCAGGTAATGTAGGAAAGAAACCAACGAATGCAACAGAGACACTACTGCCATTTGACAGTACGGTACTGAATTAAAATATGCTCTAGTGCTGCACCGCAAAGACGACGATTTTACAATTCTGGGAACGGTCATAACCAAAATTTGCATTTTTCGAGTTGTGCTAGTATTGCAAGCCAAGAACGATACATTCGCAGCTAAATCATTAGGACTACTAATAAAATTGCAGCTATGAAATCAATTGCTAATGAAATTGCAGCTCATGCAATTTCATTAGCGATTGGAATCGATCGGTTTATGAATGAAAAGAAAGCGAACGTCATAATCTGCTCTTAGAATGACGAATATGACGTGCGTAGGAAAATGAATATCGCCCTCCAGCACTTAGCGCTGAAGCTGCGACCGTGCACTCTGTGAAGAAAAGTATATTTTGGTATATTTGATAACATTCATTTAAAGCTTGTTCCATTATTTTTGAAATATCTTTTATGAAAAATTTCCAACATACTGATTGCTTGGTTGGAAAAACTAGCAAAAAACGCGAAAATTTGATGCAGAGAATATAACCCGGAATGACTTGCCAATATCCTTAGGCTTTGGCCATTTACTCATTCCTCACTACAGTATTGAAATGGCTTTTATAAAATGCTGTACTTTATATGGAGAGACCTTAGTAACTGGAAGATACGCCAAGGATCTAAATATATTTAAAAAAATAATAAATCTTACGGCCCTGTTTTTAAATTACCGTGTATAAAGTCACACGCTAAACAATTTAAAAGCAAAAAAGAGGAGTCACGATTCTATATAAATATTGGTTTTATAAGCATGAACATATCTAAATATCGATTTTATAAACAGTACACTTATAAACTGCGTTTAATCTTGAAAGTAAGATGCGAAATAAACCACTTTGCCAAATCAAAATAAAAAAACAGACAGAGCTCAGCAACTTTCAATTTTTAAGAAATCTTTTATTTTAGTTATAATTCCTATATATAGTTATGTCCTAGTTTAATAAACTTATTTTTATATCAAAAACTATAATAATACAGAAGTGTTTAAACGGTTTTCCTTCCTTCATGAATACAGCGTGAAATCACATCCCAATCTACCACACTTTCGAAATGCTCAGAAAATCAGATTTTGCAAATGACCAGATCAGATAGAAATATTATTTTTGCATAGCTGAATATTATTTAAAAATACGTCATAAAAGAATACTGGTAATATCAGCATACACGTTTTCATTCAGCAGACCAAATTAATTTCTTGCGCAGTTGGGCCATAATAAGAACAAAAATACAGTTCTCAAAATTGAAAATTCCAAGAGCATAAAAAATAAGAGGGGTTTGCGGTTATTAAAGAAGTGTGGAGTTTTTCGTCGATGAAAGAGTCACTCCAAGATCCCGTAGAGAACAGAATACAAAGGACTCAGCGTGTTGGCGTTAAATTGCAGAGCTTGCTATCGGGGGCTACTATCTTGAAATGTAGGTTACTCGGTTCTCACCGCTTTTCACCAACAAAACGAAGGGTGCAAAACAATGCAAATTGTTTTAGCACCATTTCTGAATACCGTTTTTGCAGATTTTAGGCTCCAGCGCTTTTTCTGAATGCGAAAAACGAGTTTTGAAAGAGATGGTCACAGACATGAAAACCGGCAACATTAATATAATCCTCCGATGTTCCTAATAGGCTGGTAGAAACGACTGTCGACAAGTTCTCGCACAAAAATAAGTTTGAAAATCTTGCAAGCATCAGCGATACCATATGCCTGCAATTATTCGGTGTTGGGGGTTCAGTTTTCATAACGTCCCTAATCCTTCTTTTACGTAACTTTATGTAGTCGTAAAACGGACAAAGGGCCGGATTCTTCAAGCATGTTAACTGTTCATTACCGCCGTGTTCCAGCTGTCTGAAATCGAGGGCAGAATCCAAGGAATAAGTCTGTTTGTGCTAAACCAATCATGGTATAAAAGGCTGAAATCAAGAACGGGACAGCTTTTTAATATAAAAATGCGATAATTAGAAACGATGTCTGAAATTATGAAATCATTTTAATGACTATATTTAGTTATATGTTACATTGTATAAATATGGTATTAAGCTAGTTGAATTACTGATGGTGGGGAGCACTCAAAGTATATCTGCCTAAGAAAAGGATGCTTTAGTGGAGTACTTTCTAAGAAGGAAAACTGTTCATATTTGCGTTCTACATGTGATGATATTCGAAAACTCATAGAAATCGATTCAGTGAGCTTTATCACCTCGGAGAATCTAACGGGAAATTAATTATCAACATGTGAATGAATAATCATCCTGACCTTAGCCATTCGACTATTAGTGGGCTTGTTTTGGCTTTAAGTTACTACTTTTCGATTAAAAAAATATTATGTAATGAGTTTAATCAAAATCTTATTCTCTAGTAAATACCGAAACTTGTCCTTACCAATGTTTCTTTCGGAGATATTAATAAAAATTTATTCAAGTACAAATTTTACATAATTTTTAACTATTCAGTCGAATTAAATTTTTGAACAGGTTGCTTCACTAGAACAAAATGTACAAAATACTTACTACCGATTATGAAAAGCATTTCATGAATTTCTGATTCCAAAGAAACCAAAAATTCGAAATAACTACTCTGTAAATACTTAATGGCAATCTAGAAATTAAATTAATGAAGGCGCTGTGTAGATTAATACTTTAGTGAAAGAATAGGTGTTAACTAAATGTGGGTAAATTCAAAAAGGAATATCCCTTCCCCAAAGAGAAGTGCTTAGGGAAGTACCCATACAAGATCTGTTATACCTAAACAATAATTGCTTGAATTTGTTAATAAAATCAGCTAATGCAAGCCTTGAAAATAACAAAAATTACACATGGAGTGCAGTTTCTCTTTCAACGAATTATACCGTGATGATTATTTGGAAAACCTTTTAAAAAGCTTTTCCCGTCATATATTACACAAGATTTCTGAATATGGTCAAATACAGGAGTATTCGTTTATTGGCGTACCTGCACGTAGTGGTTTTCGGTTTAGCTTATTTGAATATGGCAAAGTCACGACGGCTTCGAGGAAGACTTTCTGAGGGAAACTAGCTCGTATTCATGTTACACATGAGAAAAACTAACTTGTAACCAGCCCGTTTGCCTCGGTTCGAATACACGCCCTATTGAACTACCAGTATTCAGCAGTCTTAACCACTTAGCCACTATTGTTATAAACTTAACCACTTAGCCACTACAGCTAAAAGCTATTGCTTTTAACTAAATTATTTAAAAGCAATAGCTATTGACAGGGGCTTTTCACCCAACATTATTAATCAAGCAGTTAAAACATTCTCATCTCAACACACCAAAAGGCAGGCTCTTGTTTTAGGAGATTATAAAATTTCTGTTGTCATTCCCTTCTTTCCATCAATTAGCTATAAAGTTGCACGTATTTTACAGAAATTTAACTTTCGGGTCGTTTATTCTCCCATCAATAAAATTCCAAGTTCCATACTCAAGGACCCCATTCCGGATATGAATTCCGGGGGTATTTACAGGATTCCTTGCCAGTGTGGTTTAATTTACAGTGGCCAAACTAAGAGAGCCCTAAAATTGCGCGTTAAGGAACATCAGGCATATGTTAGAAAAAGAAAACACAGAAGTATTCTGTTGCCCAACATTGTTGGTCCGAAAATCACACTTTCAATTTTTCTGCTGCCAAAATTATTCAAAAAACATCATCCGTTGGTAAATTGGATTTTCCAGAGGCAATTTACATTCAAAAAAATCTTTCTGTTCTAGTTAACGACCCTAATTCCAATACCTCTTTGCCTTCAGCCTTTAAAGAAATTATGTTTTAGTTCTGGTTTCATCAATAGATGGCGCCAGTAGCTTGTCTCCTGTCCAGGCTTTCTTATCTTATCTAATCATTATATCTTATCTCGTTCATTTGTGCTTTAGCAGCTGAGGATGGTGGTTCGGTAAAACCATCCAAACTAGTCCTGTGAAAATATAACGCTGATTTTTGTTGTTTGACTCCTAAATTAAGTATGTAGTTATATTTGGGTGCAGGTTTCAAAGTGTTTTCATAATAAGTAAAAAAAAAGGTCTAACAGTGAACGGTAATTACACACTTTTTCTGCTGGATTTGGTGCATTTCTTCGACAGCGTATTTGTAGATACTCTGTGAATATTTCTGGGCACTACGTCCATATGGAGAAAACCTTGATTTTAGGACTTTACAAAACCATAATTTCGTTAAAAAAACTAGCCTTTGTATGAACAAAGCTTTCTGTATCTGGAAATATATTACTTGATCATTGAAATCACTATTATGCAGCGACCAACAGTATTTCTGTATTGAAATATATAACATATCGGTTTAGAAACACCTTTTATAAGTGACAATAAATAATAAGATTATCATTTTGATATATTTCAAACCACGTGAATGAAATATATTGTGCATTATATCGCAAAAAGAGGTACTTAAAAATATATTTGAAAGGATAATATTTAAAATAAGTCCTTCTTCAAAGGGCCCGGTGAATTATAGTAGGTAAAACAGGGCACAAATATCGACGAATATACTCGCTGGATAGAAATTTGTGTGGCTTCTAGCGTGATTTATCGCAATATAAATAATGCAATCCCACCATTTTTTCCATTTAGTTATTTGAATATAGCAAAGATCACGAGGGCTGTTTGCATAGGGAGATACCTTCGTGGACGACTTTCTAAGGGACACTAGCTCGTGTTCAATTTACACCTGTGAAAAACCACGAAAAACAACCATATAACTAGCTTATTCGCCTGAACCCGAGTCTAATTTCTAGTATTCAGTGGTCTTGACTACTCGGGCATTGGTGGGTCTAGTAAATTCTGGGGAAAAAAAAATCGATTTCGAGGTCGGTAAGAAACAGATCTCTCTTCTTCAGGAGCGAAAACAATTTCGCAAAAATGGAAGGAGCGAAGAAGAAACACTCGTATTTGATCACCCGGCAAAATCGATGGTCTTATAAAAAATCTATGCCAAATTAAGGTTGCCCTTTTTGTCTAATTTTACTTTCACGTAAATTCTAATTTGATTAAATATATTTGGGCTAACCTTAAATTTCTGAAATGCACTTTTCTTGATGCAAAGTAATTAAAGAATAGATTTAAGAATAGGATGAGAAAATGATACAGGAGTATCCTGGTACGGAATTATTACGAATTAGCGATTCCTTCAAAAAGAGTGATTCTTTTTGCTCGATGACCTCGAAATCATTAGTTATCTATAAAATTACTCCATCCTAAGTAGGATTTTTTTCTACATTTTCAAATTAGCAACAAATTTATTTCGAAATTAGTAAGATAATCCTCTGCCACTGATTATGCTGCAGATCTGCAGCCTAATGTTATTGAACTTTATTCTGGCCTTTTCTAGTAACGTGACTCAGTCTTTAAGGTTCCTTTTAATTAAATTTAAAGAGTAGTTTTCAATCCTGAAGTTTATATACCTAACACGAATAATTTGAATCTTATATACTTAATTTAACATGCTATTTCTTGTCGAACTTTATATATATAACATCTTATTTCTTATTTTATTATTAATTAATTATAAACAAAAAGTTATTAATTGATGCTTTATCTTTCTTTAATTATTAACACATCACTTCTTATTACACAACACTTATCATACATTTACTTATCTTATTTTGTTAATACGTTATTTCTTAGCTTCTTATCAAACTTGAATTTTATGTAGTTAATTAAGTATATTATTTCTACTTTGAATCTTTCCTACTTTTCTGTCAGCTACACCAGAAAAAAGCAAATGAAATGAGTTTAAATAACGTATGACAATTTAAATTTATATATATATATATATATATAGAGAGAGAGAGAGTATATATTTATAGAAATTTATATATTTCATTACTTTAACTCTCAGATTCTGCTTGCCATAGTGTTGCGATGATTGTTAGTGAGTTTGGCTCTTGACTTTGCTTGCAGTTACGTTAGAAAGCGCGTTAGCATTGGAGCCACGTTTTCAGGCTCTAATCATACCGTTTTGTAAATAACAAAAATATTTTTACACTATCAATAATCCTAACATAGTGAATGTTAAATTTATCTTAATATTTTATTTTTGTAACTTCAAACCGCAATACAAATAAATATTTGAGTTACCTTTACATTTGTTATAATCCCATTGTCATATCAGATTCTAAGTTAAAGATGGAATGAGGCTTCGTCTAGAAAAGGTTAACCCCTGTGTTTAGATTAAGTGAGATTAGGGTGTAACTGAAATATACAATTTTTACAAATGCATACAGTATAGTTTATTTCCTCTCTCATAATACAATTACAGAAGATTTTGAATTTTATGGCCAAGAGTCAAAATATTTTACTCATGGATTAATAGCCCAACACTTTTGCCTGGCTGAAGGCGCGAGCGAAAAAATGCAAGTTCTTCTCAAAATTCAAAATAAAAAATCTTTGTAGATGTTCACTATCCCGCATTCGCTAAATCTCTGACAAGATCCCCAAAAATTATTCTCAATAGAACATCGATTTAGAATAGCTTCTATTACAGTGTTTGGATTCACTGCCGGTATATAAATGATGCGCTATAATCAGCTGGGAAATGAATAGCCTCTGATTTGTTGACAATAGCAGTTAAAGTACCAAAATTTATCTGAATGATCTATGTAGTATTGAACAGTTTAAGACTTTAAATTGTTTACCGAAAACAAATGAGACGGCCATATTGCAATTATTTAAACCAAAACGACTATTATTTAGTAATAATTGGCAAATACTAGCACATAGCTTAATTATTAAGCTTTACCTGCAACATTAAAATTTGAGAAAAAAAAATCAGACTTAATGTTTAACAAATTTAAATCTTTAAAATGCTTCCCAGCTTTGTCAGAACCTGAATACAGCGAAGAAAAAGAAAAGCGCTTTTTCTCGCTTGCCAGATTTCTCTAATGTACTTCAATTACGAGAGCCAATACTTTACTGTAGTTGTAATATACAGTATATATATTTCAACATAATAGCAATATACAGCATGAGTAGTACATGAAATGCAGTAATTTACCTATTTTAGGAGTCAGTTTATACTATAATTATGCAACCAAAATAAACAAATTCAAATCTTTGAAAATTCTCACTAAAATTTATCTTTCCTATAACTGATTAAACAAACAAAAATCATCTTATTTCAAGTTTAATTTGGTTCATTTAACTATGGCAAAGCATTCGACAGATATCTGTCTAATGGGAGGGATGCCTTCGTGGAGGATTTTCTAAGGGAAACTGGCTCTTATGCATGTTACACATGGGGAAAACTACCAGTGTTTAACCACTTTTCCGCTGTGGCGCTGGTGGGCTGAACTTCCCGATTCGACTTCGTTATCTATTTCGTACCGGTATTTAACGCAACTGGATTTCATTGGATTCGATTATGGGCAAAGCACGCGGCTATCTGCTTAAGGGAAAGGGTGATTTCGTGTTAGATGTTTTAAAGGAAAGTGGCTCGTATTCAGGTTACACATGGTACACCGCGAAAACTCCCGTGGAACCAGCCCGTTTCCAGAGATGTGAGTCAGAGTCGAACTACTAGTGTTTAGCGATCTTACTACTTAGCTGCTGTGAACCGTTAGAATATGAAGTAAAATAGACAACAAATATCCAACAGTAAATGTATAATTCATTAATGTAATAATTGAGATCAAATTTAGTTAAGGCGGTCAACTAGTGTTTCCGTCATTAGAGTATAAAATAAATAATATTTAAGGTACACAAAAAGCTCAAAACTTATAAGAAATCAAAGATAATTTCGCGAAATCTTGTGACTGAATTGGTATGTTATGATATACGGTGTTCCACATCACAACTCATTTCATATTTCCATAATCCACAATATTAATACGGCCTTCAAATTCAGCTTAAGTAACATTCGTACGGCACGATTATTTTATGATATGGAGATTACCGCGAAGGTTTCCAAATTCAGTTCACCGTAAAGAATTTTGATATTTTTAATCAATCAAAAGATGAATAATGCATTCGTGGAG
The DNA here is from genome assembly GCA_000611955.2 of Stegodyphus mimosarum. Lineage (NCBI taxonomy): Eukaryota > Metazoa > Arthropoda > Arachnida > Araneae > Eresidae > Stegodyphus > Stegodyphus mimosarum. Next base: position 22,165 of record KK122533.1, read on the forward strand.
TCTATTCGATCAGTTGATGGTAATTATTCAAAAAACATTAATTAATACACAAGTATTTTGTCGCCCATAGGTATTTCGCAAAACTTCAAATGCTGTGCGTTTTAAATAGATACAGGATGAAGCAAGAACCAGCATCTGTGCATCCATCCAGTCATATTAAGTATCGCCGGGTCTTGCCAACTGTAAAACTTCCGCCGCAGATGGAATTCCGAGGGAGAACATCCTGACGGCGGGCAGTCTGACGGTCTCCCCCCCTTTTCCCCTGTCATCAACCTTTCGAGATGATTTCGGCTCACCGTATATTTCGAGTGCTCCCTTGCCTGCGCCGCACAGACGTTATTCACTTGCAAACATCCATGCTTTCTCAGGGATTCGAACCTGGGCCCTTAGCTATCGAAGTCAGCGTCACTAACCGCTATCCTATCTGGATAGTCCTTATTTTAACTACCTAACCTTCCATCAGCAACTAAGCCAGAGGCTAAACTCTAGTGGTTAGACCAAGGCTCAAGTCTCGAAGGCTGGCCATGCCTGGCTGCATGAGCAATTCGCTTAATTTTTTCTCTAAGAGTAATTTGAATACAAGATAGCATCTTTTAAAAATTCCTCCACGAAAGCAACATTTAGTTTAGGCAGATAACCTTAGAGTCCTTCGGCATAATCTAATATGTCCAGATCCATTAGAACATAATCTAGAAAGATATTTTATACACAGAAAGCCGTAATTTTCCTTTATAATATAGGTACGAGCTTACGTCGTCAAACATACCAGAAATTTTGTGAAGAAAATGATTATTGAATCTGAAATTAACGTCGGGATGGCCATACTAACTGTACTAGAGTATTTACGAATTCTGAACATAAGTCGCACAAGGGTGAATTTCCAGCCAACGTCTGCCTTCATGAGGTTTGAAAACTTTTTCCCCTGAGTACAACGTGAATGCGAGTTCTCTTTAGAAAGTCCTTTACAAAAGTACTCTTTACCTTCAAAAGATAAACTGAATAAAACACAACACGCGAAGGCTAACTGCCTGAACGAACAGTTACCCTTGTGGAGAAGTCATAAGGCTCTAATACCTATGGTATTATGCCTATTTAACTTACCAACTGATCATATTAACTCGTCTTTAGCAACAAAATTCCAACATGTACAACTCTGTGCAGCACACATTTCTTAAATTTATGTTCATAACATGTCCATTTGAAACCCTGGTTTTTAGAAAATAGAGCAAACGTTTTTTAGTGATGAAGAAGACTGCAGGACGCTTCGATTTTAACATAGAGAAATCTAAACATTAAATCTTCAGAAGCGTGAAACATACACACTTGGACGTTAGGGGCCGTGTTTTCTACATGTCCGTTTTTTTCATTCGGAAAGCGTGATATGCTACTCTTAAAGTGATTAATTGGATAATTTGGTTAAAGTGGGAGATTATCAACCATCCTCTTACTACAATTCCGAGCTGAACAAGTTCAAATGTTCCATACAAAATATATTAATTGTATAAGAAATAATTTGAAAACTAGGAAAACTTTTAAAAAATCGCTTATATTATTTAGCATTTATACCATCAACAATTTAATTTGATTTAAATATATAATTCTTACCTCTTAGACACCCGCAAGCATCATTAGTAACGATCGATAGTTTGAATAAGTTTATACAGTACACTGGTGTGCAAAAATTAAGGACGAGACGGTTTTTTCAATATAACTTTGTACAAAAGGTTTCCAAATCAACACATTTAATACCGTAAGATCCCCAATACGTAAGGACATGAGTAATGTAAGCAACACTTACTAAAAGAGTAATCAGAGGGATAAAAAGAAGCTTTATTGAAAAAGTAGCATGGAGCGCAATGCGACTGAAGGCCGAAACATCCCTGTGATGGGTGTCCAGCAAGAAACATCCGGTCTTTAATAGGGGATATGATCTCCCCTGACTGCTAGGCAAGTTTCACATCATTTGTGCATGCTGGATATGTGGTTGTTAATGAGCTGTTGAGACACTGCTGCTCGTTCCTCTTGTAGCACCAATCGCAGTTTCGGAATCGTTACTGGCGATAAGTTACGTGCTGCCACGGGTCTCCCTAGTAAGTTCCGTACATGCTTGACGGGATTTAGATCCAGAGACCTTGCCGACCAATCCATGTGTTCAATATCTTCACTCTCCAACAGCTCTTCGACAGTAACTGTGCGATGAGGTGGAGCGTTGTCGTCCATGAAGAGGAACTGAGGACCCATAGCCCTTGTGAAAAGACGCATGTAAGGAAGAAGAACCTCGTTACAATAGCAGTCCCAGGTGACGAACCTCCTTGGGAGATATGAAGGTCGGTCCGGCTACCAAGCATTATGTCTGCTCGAACGAGAACTCCGCGACCTCCAAAACAGTCCCTTTTGATGATGTTGAAGGGGTTATTGCGTGTTCCCCGCTCTGTCCAGATGTGTATGTGTCTAGAATCGCAACTCAGACTAAATCTGCTCTCATCTGTAAAGAGTACTCGTCCCCATTCATTGTCTCTCCAATTCCGGTGTTCCCGGCACCACAGAGAACGCCTTCTCCGATGGGCAGGCGTTAGAGGTACACACCGTACAGGGCGTCGTGCAAACAGACCACCACCGTGCAGTCTTCTGGCCACGGTAAAACGCGATATCGGTCGTCCAGTCGCCTGTGTCGTGTGTCTAGCGATTTCTCCCGCTGTCTGCCGCCTGTTTCTTCTGGCCTGTAAGGCAATATACCGGTCATCTGCGGGTGTGGTTCCTCGTGGACGACCACTACTAAACCCCCGGATAGCTGTTCCTGTAGTTTGAAATTGTCTCCAAAGTCGTGAAACGATGCTGTGAGCAATTCCGAACTCTGCAGCCACACTTGTCACACTGCGGCCTTCCTCCAACTTCCCAATGATTCGACCTCGGGTAAAAGCATCCAGATGTCGTCTAACAGATTGATTATTCACCATTTCTCGCTGAGGCAGCAACTCGGTGTGATTTTAACTGCTATACGGCGTGCAATCTCTTTGCCAGAAATACTGATCTTACACCGACAACATGCTTTATACTACTCAGACACTCCCCCATTACGTCTACCTGCATATCTGCGCATACATCACCTTACTTAATCTCCTGATTGGTCTTTCTGTCCGCTCTGCCTCTTCGTTCAGCTGATATGCTAATTTTTCGACTTCGTCCTTAATTTTTGCACACCAGTGTATATTGAAATATTGTGTGCGAGCTCATTTGAGTTGAAGTATACTCTGGTTTACTTGATTATATCAAATCACGCAAGAGCTGTTTTCTTATTCGGGTTAAAAGTCACAGTGAAAAGCTCACAAGCGGACGAGCGGTAAAATCAGTGAACACGTACACCGACTCCAAAAATTGAGAGTACACTTCCCTTTTTAAAAAAGAATTACACTTAGTCCCTTAACGCATCAATAAAAAGTCAGAGTTGTCTTTTTTCTGCCATTTTTCTTTAACTCAAAACTGTAGCGGATATATTCTGTTTTATTCATATCTGGAAAAAAACATTCGTGAACTTATTTACTCGGATACGAGAAAATAATTAGTTCTGTGTACCCGATTTAACTCAGTTGAGTGCATTAAGGGCTTCATTTAGTAAATTTCAAGCTAAAGACATAAAATTTATAAAATTTTATAATCATGCAAAAAGTGCGAGCATCTGGTTGTTCATATACATAAAAATATTATATGAAAACGTGTTCATTTCTGAAATTTACGAAAGTTATTAAACAAATTTTATTATTAAGAAGACTGAAAATACATTTCTGGAAAAAAAATGGGTTTAACTATCATTATTTTTTGAAGCTGCAAACTTAACGATAAAATTCATTCTTCATTGTGGATAACTATTATTTATTCCTCGACACAATATATTTGTTATACTTTAATTGTGATTTTAGAAGGTAATATGAAACACTGAAGAGAAACCAGTATTGATGAGAGAAAGTTCGTATTAAAGTTAAAAAGGAATGGTAAATCGTATCACAAAACTGCTAAAACTAACGACGACGTCACACACGTGTCCAGAAAATAACTGGAAAGTAAAAAAAAGGGGGGATTAGTTAAAAATAAAAGTGGAAGGAGGAAAAAAATTTCTGAGTACATTTGCTAAAAGAAAGATATCAAGCTGAAACCCAAAGTAACATCCCCACCAGCGGCCGCAATAATGGCGCTTAACTCTTGTAACTGGGTTCGATTCCAGGTGAAAGAGCTGCTGCTTGGACGTTTTCATGGGTTTCCTCATATGTAACATGGATACGAAGCAATTTTCCTTAGAAAGTCACCCACAGAGGCATCCCTCCCTTTAGGTAATAGACTTAAAGTGCTGCCATAATCAATAACCCATACAAAACTCACCACTAAAATTTGCTGTAGAAACCTCTGCAACTACTAATAAAAGCATTTGTGCACCAATTGCACGAAATATCATTAAAAAAGGTGGTTATAAACGTAGAATAACAAGAAAGAAACCGTTCATAAGTTTGCAAAAATTAAAGAAAGCATTTAGAATTCGTTAAATCACATCAATTAAAGACAAAAAACGTTTGGTTCAGCGATGAAAACCAATTTAATATATCTGATAGTGATTGATGATCGTTGCAAAGTTTGGACGAAGCAAATACTGTTCTTAGACCGTTTTGGGTTGTATGGCCTTAGGTACCGTTTTGGTTTGTGGTTGTATGGCTAAGAGCGGAATTGGGAAGCTTGTTTTCGTTGGTGGTATTATGAACTATATGATGTTTTTAGACATATTCAAAAATAATCTACAGATGAAAGCTATTAAGTTCGGTTTGCGTGAAAATTTCATATTTTAGGAAAACTGTGATCCCAAACATACGGCACATAATTTGAAAACGTAGTACCTTTATCACTGTAAGCAGCAACTATACGCTTCTCCCCAGATATCATTGTTATTGAACATCTGTGTTTCATGATCGAAAAGATATGCAATAATACAAATTAACAAGCAAAGGTAATTCGAAACGTATTTTGCAAGAAGAATAATGTAAAATATCTTGAGATAAAATAAAAATTTCGTCGAGTCTGTGCTACGGCATTTGGAAGCAATATTAAAGGCTAACAGACATGTAACAAAATATTGACATTTCCTTATTTATTAAAAGCAACAAAAATTTATTTTCAATGTAATATTCAATCATTCATTTCAGTGCATTCTCAACTTTTTTAGGCCAAAATCTGCTAATGTTTGGTATAAATGCTATATGTACTGACAGTTTTATTTTCAAGTTCTTTCAGTTAAGTTTTCTGTAATTGTCAAAAATAACGTTATTCATTAAATGTATGAAATTAGAAATCCTTTGCAATTATTCGTTTTCAAAATTACATTTATCAATAAAACATTGGGTGGTTTTACAATTTTTGGAGTCACTGCAGTTCGACCTAGACTCAAATCCCAGCTAACAAGCTAACAGAATAGGAAGTTTCCTTGTTTCTCCCATGAGTAAAGCGAATACGAGCCCATTTTCTTTCCAAAGTTATTTATGAACATCTAAATACTTGAGATAATTCTTATATGTCTAATTTCGGCATATTTTTTTTACTCTTGAAATTATAAGACTATGAAAAGAACAAATCAGGAATTTATTCGGAAAAATCCTATTATTTCATTAACTTCAATAATAATGCTTATAATAAATGCTTATAATGCTGTACCCGTTCAAATTAGACCGTATAAGATAGACGAAATTATGAAATAAGCATATTGTCTATATACTCCTACTCTGTTTTTCTGACATAAATAAAAATCAATTAAAGGTATTTTTTTTTTCATCACCAATGTCCTTTAAAAAGTTAATAGTTAGTAAAGATTATTACATTTATCGGAAAATGCTTTGTGAAAATACTTTGTACTGAAGAATTAAAAAAACATTATTCGCTTAGCAAGCATGTTCAGCTTAAGGTGAATAAGCCTAACACTTCCTCAAAGAGGTGTATGAAATATCAGAAAAGAGAATCATTGACCCTCTTTTCTAATTGACACTACTAAAATTTACAGGAAACTACTGTGATAACTATTCTAAGGAAAAGCAGCTTACTAAAATACGTGACCCAAAATGTGAAAGCTTTTAAATTTATCTGTCTAAAATAGCAATGCCCTTGCAAAATCAACTACATTAATGTCTTGGATTTCAACTTTTCAAATCAGCTTTAACAAACTGTGAAAAAAGACAAAAAAAAAAAAAAAAAAACTGTCAATGCGCGGTGCAAAAGAACAAAATTCCAGCATGAGGTATTTCAGAATAACCAGCCTGATTGGTAACCCATGTGGATGGAACACATTTATAGGAATGAGGAGCTGCAATTGATTCAGCATCATTTTATTACAAATGGCCGCTTCTGACCTAAAATTTCAGAGAATACAGGAGAAATTGCTAACCGGTTAAAAATTCTAAAAGGTTATGAAATAAAATTACCGGCATTAAGCAAAAAGGGCGATTCTCTGCTTCAAGTGGCTTTTCTGGAACTTTTAATTGATTGCATTTTCAATCACTTCGCTCTACTAAGCGTGTGCTTTGTCGAAGGCGAGAATTTGAAGTGGCCCAATTAATCACCAGGCCGAGAAGAATTTTAATCAAGATTGTATAGCTAGGCTTACGTACTTCACAAATCTTCAGACAATAAGAGGGTTAATTCAAAGGCCTGAAACACGCAGCAGTTTATCTGAAATTCATTTATAATTCATTAATCTGTTCCAAAGGCTGCTACAATTCCACATCTTCAAATAAAACATTGGTACATACTTTTGTAAATTGTCCAAAAGAGCTGCTACAGGTAAGAGCTGCAATTTTTTTTTTTTTTTTTTTCCAAAATACTTACAAAATTCTGGGTAAATATAAGAATTTGTTTGAAGTATACTTCGAACGTAAGACATATTAATACCTCTCAAAGGATTTTGATATTCATCGTATAAGATTCCTTAATAAGCTTTAAACATTTTAAAACAACGTCTCAACAAATTTTGTTTTTTTTTTTATGTTCATTAGTGTCCTAAATTTTTTTCCCCCTCAATCACAAAAATTTTCTTCTAACCTTTTCCAAACCTAAGTCTTGTTTGGGAAGAGAAGTTGTAAATTTATTACTTTGGCTTGGTTTGGTTTAATTATGACAAAGCACGCCAAAAGCTATCTGCCTAAGGGAAGGGATGCCTTCGTGGACTTTCGGAGGGAAACTGGCTCGTATACACTTTACACATGGGAGAAATAACGAAAACGCCCATGCATCCAGCCTGTTCGCCTAGAATCGAACTCAAGTCTGAACTACCAGTGTTCAGCAATTTTACATCTCGGCCGCTGGTGGGCGCTTTATTAAGAGAAAACACACTTTAATTAATTATGGAAAATTTACTCTAGGGGGTGCTTTTGCGGAGGACCAGGAGAAAATCCCTCATTTGCAGTGTTACACATGACGACAAAAACTATGAAAATTTTACGCAATAAGCTGGCAGTTCGCCCCGGGGCTGGTTGCATGGGCGTTTTCGTGGTTTTCTCCATGCGTAACGTGTATACAAGCCAGTTTCTCTTAAGTCCTCCACGAAAGCATTCCTTTTCTTAACCAGATAGCCCTCGAGTGCTTTCCCATAACTAAGCAAACCAAACCTTATGCAGTCAACTCCTGCGTCAACAACCATATTCTGGACAAACTACTAGTATTCAGCGGTATTATCCATTCGGCTTTTGGTTGGCGAGGATTAAAGTGTTGCGATTTTCATACAGAACTCACTGTAAATAAAAAGATAAAACCGACTTAACGTTAATTTTGGAGCTAAACATACAATGTTCCTCACATCAATATGTTTATGTATTCATTAGCTTGGATCTGCATACTTAAAGTAGAATTTAATCAGTTTCATTAGCACATGATGAATCTTTTTTTGTTTTAGGTTAGGTTAACTGAGTGTGAGAAAGCTCAGGAGGGTTATTTGGCTGAGTAAAGGGATGCTTTCGCGGAGAACTTTCTAAGGGAACCTGACTCGTATTTACATTAAACAATGGGAAAACCATGAAAGCCAATCATGCAGCGAACCCGTTAGACTAGGATCGAACCCGGGCCAAACTCCCATTATTCAACTGTCTTAACCACGTCGTTTGGCCCGGTAATGATGTATCAAGAACCTTATGACGTAATAAATATAAAATTATAAAAATGTACCAAAGATTTCATACATAATTTAATTTTTTAACGACCACAATATGACCTATATAGTCATAGCATCCGATAGAATTACATTAACTTAGTTAATGCCAAATATATTCGTTAGGAAAATCGTATGAACGTAACATTTTTAATGAGAATAATGTGACTTAGCAGGTTTTTATTGCAAGATTAATTGTTATACGTTTTCTAAAATAGCTTGTTATCTGCTTTGAAGTTGACAGAATGGGTACAGGCGGAAGAAAACAAAACTAATGGAATATTTTTAGCAGAAAAATAACTTTTTGCGTCAAATTTCATACAGCTTGCAATGAAAATAAAATTTCACCGATTTTTGCGAAAACAGGTCCCGGAGGTGTGGTTTAAGAACAAACACGGTGTTTGCTGCTATCGGTAAAACTTAGAATTTGGAATGGAAAGCAGATGAGCCCAAATTTGAAAATAATTACACTTGTTTCATGTTTTCGAGTCTCCAACGGTCTCCTTACCATTCTTCTCAATGGCTTTTCACGAAGAACCTCACTTACGAGCCTAGTACTTTCGAGCAAAGGTCAGTTCCGCTAGCACGTTATGGAATTTTATTTTGAAATTTAAAAGTCTGAGCTCGTGGCAGGTGATACTCATCTTCAACGAAACAGCAAAGGGGCCGATGCGTGACCCTTGACTGCACTCGACTAATTACCACGAATGGTCAAGTAGACAATGCAGCGACGCGTAAGAAAAAAATTATCCCCACGATAAAGAAATTTAGGAGAATGTCCATTCATTGTGTTGAGAAACGTTAATGGCTTGTTTTTGGAGTGACCTGCATTCACATCGTCACGCACCGGAAAAGGATCTCAAGAATGCTCATTATGGACTCCCTATCCAAGTGTTGATTAGCTGCTACGCTCGCTTTCTATCAAAGCTGAAAATTACCAACGTTCTAGGGACCTTCTAACCTCGCATTTGGACCATTTTCACAGCTAAATGCCGGTTCGTAACATTTACTTACTCTCATTCAAATTTTACACATCTGAAAGTGAAAAGGATTTTAGACGTTCTGGAAATAAATAGCATCAGTTTAAAATGTGTACTACACTTGTCATTTCCAGGCTAAGCTAATAAATTACGGAATTTTAAGCTTGAATGAATTTAAAAGTAAATTTAATTGCATCTAATTATCCAAGTTAATTGCTTCTTAATCGAATAGGATAAGCCAGTTTCGTACTAATTGATGGGGTGATTGGTTTGGTAATATAAACTGGTTAAACCTAACGGCTATCAATTTTGATTGATATTACCTTAACGGAAAAACAAATCAACCAATACGTACGTTAGAAAGGAAGAAACCTTTAAATGAACTGATCCGATCTGAGACGAAATCTGTTAAGATAATACGAAAAAGAAATCATAATACAAAGCATCGGATAAAAAAAATTTAATTCCTGCGAGCATTATACATAAATATTTTATATAAAGTATGTCTGAGATTATAATTAGAATTTGATTTGAATGTTTCTGCATTAGTAACATGAATGTTCATTTGTTCTTCAGTAGCATGTGAAGTTCGAAATTTGGGAAACATAAAATCACTGCCCCGAAAGACAGTTTTAATGAACCGGCGAAAAGGTTTCAAATTTTGGATATTCAAAACATCACAACATTATGTACGTAGTGAAATTTGAAGGTGTTGAGAAAAAAAAAAAAAAACAATTCTATGTGAGTCTAAAAACCAGTTGATTCAACTTAACTGAATAAAAGGAAAACTGAACAGAAAACATTTTGAACAGTCAGGATAGACGAAGAATTTCTCTCACAGATTAAATAGGACTTCAAAGATGAAGAATTTCTCCAGATTGTTAAAAATATGTTTTAACATATTAATTTTTAATTTAAGGTGAGGAAAATTATGGAGGAAATTTCATCAAATGTATATCAGGAGTAGAGCTAATGGAAACCACTTCTCCAACTAACATGAGGGCAAAAAATGATTTATTTGTTAAGTTAAAAATTCACAAGGCAAGAATTATCGAATATGAAGGCTGTCAGATGATTTGACGCATCCAAATTCTGTCTTTACTCAAATCAGGCAAGGCAGAGGGCCAACAAAAAGTGTAAAGAAATAACTGAAGTGTGTTTAGACATATGATTCGAAAGGAGATCTGTGAAGGTGTCTCGTAGTTTTGACTGTTGCGATTTAGGCCATTTAACAAAGATGGGCAAGAAGATTAATTTGCATGCTAACAGGAAAATGTTGGACAATCATACTTTCTAATGCAAAGTATTTATAAACAGAATTCTCATAAATGTATCCAAGTAACCGGGCTGAAAAATCTATGGTTCATAAAACTATGTCCTTTATGGATTGTTGTGAGGTTTATGATTTGAGACACAAGGAAAGGGCCAGTTAATTTGTCAGATTTAAATCCCTTCGAGAATTAAAAACATCATCTTGAACAAAGGCTAAGAAACTAAAATGCATCATCATTCATTAAATTGAAAAAAAAAAATCTATCTTAAAATGGTAAAAACAGATCACAGTTGTTTAAAAAAAAAGTCTTCTTGAACCTCCAATATTAATACTTAATTTGTGCTCGTAAGGATGTAACTTAGCATTAAAATAAAATTTATGGAAAAGTTTGCAGCTGGAAACAAAATAATAGTCATGAATTTTATTTGCTCTGTTACTGATGGACATTTTGGATGGAAATTAGCATAAATTATACAGTGGCACCGACTATAGCGGGTCTTGGATGATGATAGTGGGAACTAGAGTCACTTTCAAGTTTAAACTCAATAAACGTTCAAATATTCTGGCGAAGATGTAAATTTTAAGCTACGTCAAATTTAAGAGCTCTAGCAATTTGTTCGTTTAGGAGGAATATCGCAAAAATAGCATCCATACAAAAATTTAATTTAGAAACCCAAACCACAGAATGTCATCTTGTTTCATTTTTGTGTACTCCATACAGAAAACTGTTCACAAACATAAGTTTTGCAAAAGATATATGCTTCACATATATATATGTAATGAGCAGTGGTTCCTTGCAGCATTACTATTTTATTATTTTTTAACGTATAAAAATCTACTCGGTTTTCTTTGCATTGCCTCTCTGACTCCAACTCTGTACATTACATGAGCTGCCCAACCGGTATAGTGGTTAGCGTCGCTGACTGCCGTGCCGAAGGTTCCGGGATCGAATGCCGGAGAAGGCATGGACGCTTGTGAATGTATACTGTCGGTGCGGCATGGTGGCACTCTAAATATGGGCCGAGCTGAAAGTCCTCTCGTGTGGTTTGGTGGAAGGGGAGAGGGATGGGAGACCCTTGGATCCGTCCTCCCGGGGTGCTCTCCATCAAAACTGGGAGCGGAACTGAGCAAAATCGCAGGGTCACCTGAAAGGTGCTCAAGGCTGTTGCCAACGACAGGCGTATCTTGAGCGCTCCTTGCCAAGAGGAATTTCATGGGCTTGGGCTGATATTGAGTGAGCATACGTAACGACAACAACACGTTACATTATATCAAACTTACCTGAGAATTTGTACAACTGAGGTTTAATGCTAAGGCAAAAAAGGCTAATCTGAGAATGAAATAGCAAATATCCTGACGCAACTTGCATTTTGGGAAATCTTAAATTTTATTCTCCAATTTCTGTCATAAAATGGGAGTTGGTGCTGCGCATTTTCGTTGTTTACTTATAGCTTAAATGAGCTTATTCATTCTGCCACTAGTGAAAGCTGATTACCATAAACAGTTAAGTTATTATTTGCCCATCCCATAAGTATGATCAAAGCAATATATTTAGTAATAAAAAGCACGTGAGATATATACCGAGGGCACACAAGGGAAGGGTTAACTTTTGTGGAGGACTTTCTAAGGGAAAATAGCTTGTATTCACATTATTCTTGGAGGAAACTACGAAAACACCAAAGTAGCTGATTTACTTATTGGGATTTAAACTTGGATCGAATTACCACAGTCTAGCAGTCTTGTGCATTTGGCGTTTGGTGGCCGTTTGTGCAGAGAGGTTTCCAGAGCAAATTAATAATTCCTTTTAGTATGGGGTAGCCACAATTTCAATTTCGCTCCGAATGTTTTCCTTGTCGGATACATCATATATTATTTGCTTTTGGTTTTCGAGGTACATGTTCAATTAATTTAAGACAGTAGTCACATACACTAAAAATCAAATCAACCTGTTTTCATTTTTTTTGCGCATCAGCGGCGGAATGGTTACAAATAGAGAACACTAATAATTCAAACGTGTTTCAAATCTCGGTGAAATGAGTGGCTGCAAAGGAATTTACAAGTTTCCTTTCCTCATGTGTAACATGAAATGAGCTGGTGTCTCTTAAAGAAGTCCTCCATGAAGCCATCCTTTCCTTTAGGCAGATAGTCCCTGAATGTTTTCCCAGTAGCCAAATAATCCACTCCGTTCTCATTTCCATTTCAACAACACAACCCGTTTGGGCTCATTTTGGGGTTAAACAATGTGGCCCGTATCATCGAACTCTGACAGCATGGATGTGACTGGATGTGAAGTTATTGGTTTAACTTTTTAAAAATGATTCACGAATTGGCTTCTTAAGTAAAACTTAAATGATTCTGGGCACCTCGGATTGGATACCCCTAATCCAAGTCCTTACTTTCTGCTGCCGAAAAGGTATTTTTACACTCGAGCACGCTTTATTGGCAATTTGATTGGGGAAAAAAAACTTAGTTACACTACAGTTTTTTCAAAAGATAAAGAAAAGAACAGATGTAGTGTCGAACATATGAAATAGGGGAATCAAGTGAACTTTCCTTCAGCCTTGACTTTCCACTTCATACTTTAACCTTCTCGACATACTAGGTATGTTATTAGCGTGACTTTATAAGTGGTTCGTGGCAAGAGCTACCGAGAAACCTTTTCAAGGCCTCTTTTCGCTCTAGTGGATTCCCTGCAAAATTCCCCTCATCCATTTTAATGGCAAAGAGCATAAAAACATTTAAGTACATCACATAAAGCAAATGAGAAAACGAAACTTTTTTCGCAGAAGAATAACAAATTAGATTTGCCAGTTTAAAAAATATTACCACCTAATAAGCTAAAATCTTTTATGCATACTTTTTGAATCATAGGAGGGAAGGAAGCTCTAGGCTATACGGTATCCGAAACCTTGATATTTAATACTGCTGTGAAAACAAACATGTCAGAAATTTGCATACGTTTATTTAAATTTACTGCACATTCACTATGATGGCGACTAAAACTGACTGAAGGTATTTAAATGTAAACTGAAATAAATTATAATTCCAAAATATAGTTGTATCAAACATTTGTCATATTTCTATTCCGTAACAGTTAAATCGAAAGTTTGAATCGATTATTTTGTTAAGACAAAGCTCAAAAGGGAAATCTGCGTCTCAAATTTGACCGATAGTACCTCAAGGAATGGAATCTGAGGGTCTATTCTCCGATTAATTGTTAGTAAGACTTTCGCATCAACCGATTTTAATTGCTTCTATATTGCAAAACTACTAGGGCCTTAAAGACCCAGGCCTTGTTCTAGGATTGGAAGGCGAGGCTAACAGAGTGTGCAGTCAGCCTACGTGAAACACTTGCAAGGTTCGAGGCAGAATTGTAATTCAAAACTCCCGTACAAATTGCCCCTTAAAATAATTGGTAACATATAAATCGTATGTGGTCAGTCTGTTCTGTCGCTGAAAACCGAACCAGGAGCTAACTAAGTGATCTTGTTAATTTTGCCACTGGGGGGGGGCACTGATTACCAATAACCGGTCATTATTCGGACTCCTTATATATAGATATGGTAGTCAACTAATGTCGCTTCAGTGCCAAAAGGCCCAGACAAGACGATACATTGACGGTGGCTTTGGCTCACAAAATTTCATCTGGGAACTCGTGAAGTTCTTCAATCTTGATGCAATCTCAAGAAGTTAGTGGAAGAGGAGAAGTGTAAAGCACTCGTATTTCTCTTCCCAAAGAGCTCTGAATCAAAACTGAGATAAACATTGCAGTGAATAAAGACCAATAACAAATTTTTTCTAAAGATCAAAGCCAGTGAATAAAGACCCAGGATAACAGTAATAACCATTCAAGAAAATATGAAATTTTATTTCAAGGATGAAATCCTATTCCAAGAAAATAATGAGCAGAAGAAAGCATAGTGTTAAATAGAGAAACTATTGTTTTCTAATGTATATCATTGACTAATGTATTTCATTGAATTCCATTTCCGGAGAAGACGGAGCAGTGTTTCTGTACTGGGATTCTACGGAAACCTAATGTTCCTCCAAAAATCACTACGAGTTCCGCAAGAAATTGAGGTGACTGGAATAACCATACGTAAATTTTTAATAATCTATAACGCTTGTATAAAGATTTCCGGAGATATGAATAGTACTTCAAAAGGTTTCGCAAAGGTTTAAAGTTTAAGAAACTTCGTACAAAAATACCATACATGCTTCTGTTTTACTTCGGTACGGAAATAAATTTTTTAAACAATTTTTTATGTCCGTTGGTACCAATTCAAAGCATTTGTAAAAACCAATTTTCAAATTTTTCAAAATTCCTGCTTCGGAGGAATCGATTTCTAAAATAATTTGTTGCAACGAAATAAAGATTATTCATTTAGTATTTACTGTAAGTAGAAGTTTCGGGTGATATCTGTTTTCTTTTAAAATTGTTGACGTCGGAATCGTAGAAATTGAAAATGATTGAATTAAAAGTTTCAAAATAATTACTGAATAATTATTGAAAATGATTGAAATTAAAGTTTCAAAATAATTATTCAATAATTATTTTGTGACATTCTAGAGATTCGATTTATGAACGCAGTGTACATATAAATTCACAAGGGAAAAAATATGTGAGAATTAGACGCGAGTATTCATGAAAGAAGGATGAGGGGAAATGCCGTAAAAGAGTTGCTTTGCAACAGTTGTATTACCCTTTAACTAAATGATAATACGAAATAAAAGAAAACAATGATATACATGAACTTTATAGACGATTGGATTACTTACAATTACAAACCTGAATGGGCTTCAACTTAATATCTAGCACAAACTTGTTTGTGAAACTTGCATAAACTGTTCAATTTTATTTTAACACCTAATGCCCTATATGCTAAATATTCTCTCAACTTTTACTTTCCGTAACCACCGACAAATGCGAAGTCTCCAAAAACGCAAAGTCAGTTTAAATAATGAGTGAAAATTTAAGGTAAGAGAGAGGGTGTTGGCTGCTCTTCCAGCTAAGGTCTCTTTCTCTCAGATTCTGCGCCCCATAGTGATCTGTCGATTGGTAATGATGTTTTGAGTTTCTTGTAGTTTCGGTAAAAGGCGTGGTTAAGTTTCTATTGGCATTTTAGTTCCTGTAACTGAAATTCAAGGCACAAACAAATGTTTTAGTTGCTTTTACGTTTCTTGTAATAAATTTGTATTATTGGATGTTAAACTAAAGACGGTATGAGAATTCGTCAGAGAGTCTAGGAAGGGTACTCGGTGCTTAGATTGCATTTAGTGTGGAATCTCTAAGTGTGGAATCCGTGAATAACGAGTTCCCTTTTATCTTGAATATACGCAGGAAATGTCCCAATGGCGTTGGCAGAAACTGGATTTCAACTGCAATCAGTTTCGCAGGAAGAATAGGTATTAATTTGTTTTACGTTTCCATGAATTTGGTACCTGCGATCAGAGGGTTAAAAATTGCGTTAGAGGAGGAATTTCCTGCGACTTTCATACACATGGTAGACAGACCATTAAGTGTTAACGTAAACTATACACATATTTTCGAGAAGTATGACTTACTGCATTTTTGCCTACTTGCCATTCTTCGTCCATCTTTAAACATATCAACTTCTTGGATGTTAATTTAATAAAAATCAATTTTATCCAGTTTTTATTCCCAGCAGGAGCACAAGCAAGAAAATAAAATTATTAATTGAATTTTTCTGAAATCTTATGTCCTAAAATTCTTTCAGTCTTTCATAAAACACTACATGAATAAAATGCAAACTATGTCTTGGTAAAACAATTATGGATTATTCGAGCTTAGTTTATTTTCAAATTGGTTTTATAATTGAAAAAAATTAACACGTTTCTTTAAATCATCTTTCTGGTAAAAAAAAAAAAAAATAAGCTGCGAGTTGTGAATAAGGTACTTAACGTGTTAATTCAGCAGGTGAATTGTTTAATATTGCATTAACCATATAAACAGTTCTGCATAAAATGTTGAAATAAAAGTAAATTTTATGTTATTTAAACAAAGAACGTTTTCCCTGCTCTTTATGTAATAAAGAAATTTCTTGTTTAAAATGCTTCTAACTGAAAAAAAGGAATTTTATCTAGTCCCCGAATCGAAAAATATTAGTATATTAACTAAGAAAATGCTTTCTGATTTTAATATTCCTTTATTAAAGGTGTCACATTTTCTCGAAATGCGTATTAAAATGTTCAGAAAAACTGATTTTTATTAATTGAAAAGTGATAAATTATATCTGTAAATACAAGAACTAAAACTTTCTACGTTTCTGAACTGATATTCAACGTATCTAGAAAATATTTACTTATCACATTTTAAATGTCAACCAACTTTAAATTCCGGCGAATAGCCTGGCTAGGTGTTTTCGCCGTAAATCTCAGGTATCCCACCCCTCAGGCAGGTAGAACTGTTATATTTGCTGTATTCATTTAAATGCTCAGTCCGTGAGTATCACACCAATGACCTGCAGAGTATCCGGAAAATATACACATAATTATATGCCACGAGTGCTATGCGTCATCTAAAAAATAATTTGAGAAACCAAATGAAATTGCATTCCGCTTGACGTTCTTCTAATTTTTTCTGCAAGAAACACATTTGCTTTACACACTCCTACATACATTAATTCTTGATTTTTAATTATTAACATTCGCATTCATAAAAATATGCCAACATGGTTTAAATCAAAATCAGACGCTACTTAATTTAAACCATTACTCACAAGCCATAGTTTACAGAAAACACTAACAGCTGTAGTGGCGTTGAGGAACACATTTTAGAGTCACAAATGTTTAATGAATATGATCGCTGTTACCCTCTGCAATCGAGACGCTTCCATAAGATAGCCTGCTCCCTTACACAAGTCGGTCACTGTTCGAAAAGACAGGAAATTTCATAAGGATGGGTGCATCTTTATGAAAATGAGGTTCCAGCTTGAAAGGGAAAAAGGACACATTTTAGCATTTTAAACAATGAGAAATATTTCTCTAGCGTTTTGAGAGAAATATTTCGCTAGCGTTTTGAGAGAAATAATCTGAAAGTATAAAGTTCTTCTAACTGGAACACTGTATTCTTTGTTTTACAGCACAAGAAGCGGAATATTGCTACCATTTTTAGGAGCTTTTAGTTAAACAAACGTTAATTCTAGATGATTTTTAACTGAATTATTTTATCAAAAATTAGATGTTAACTTTGAATAATTGGTATATATTCTAGGTGCATAGAAGGATAATATATTCATGGCGTTATCTTCATACACTCTGCAGTACGGTTATTTACGTTTGGTACAGAACTCTGTTGAGGAAATAAAATGCATTTTTTGAAGCTACCTATGTTTTTTTTTCAGGAAAAATTAAGACTTCCTCTTACAATTTAAATTCAAGACACTTTTAGAAAAATTATATAATAAAGGTACATTTGCTTGTATAAGAAATAAAAATCAAGTGACTGTTTTATCATGCAAAATAGCCATATCATAAAACATGCAGTATTTCACTAAATCATTATAGTAATATGTCAAATTTTATTTAATGTACATAAAAGTTTTCATAACTCTTTTAAGCTTTATATGATATTATTGCTAAGAAACAGTAAAAGTAAGAGGACCTCACAGATTTTTTTAGATCCATATAAGGGAATAATGAACTCTCTTTTATTTATTTATTTATTTATTTTTAAGATAGCTACTGCATTCTAATGAATGTTTATTTAAAACCTTTTTTTACGGTCAGGTAATTGAAATTAGAGAATAAAAGCCTACTTTTTTTTCTGTGAATAGTCACGCAGCAAACTTTAATGAAGACCAGTCCACTTCAAATATTTACTAGCTTCTTTCCTCGAATAAAATAATAATTTTATTTTCAATAATAATAATAATTTAATTTTCAATAATAATAATAATTAAATAATAATTAATATAATAATTTAATTTTCAATAATAATAATAATTTAATTTTCAATAATAATAATAATTTAATTTTCAGTAGTAATAGTTTAATTTTCAAGTGATATTTTGAACACCTGCGATCATAGAAATCAAAGCTGACTTTACCCACATTTAATTTTGCCTCGGTTTTATTATACGTTCAATTATAAATATACAAATATTTCATCCAAATTAATGTAGTATATTAAATTTAATTCACTGCACATTGTCGTACATAAAAGCATGCATTACTATACAGTATATTTTTATCTGATATTACCGCCAGGAAACGATAATTTTTAAGAAAACCTTTCTGAACATTTAAGTTAATTTAATTTGAAACGTTTAATTAATTAAGGACATTTAAACTAACACTTAAGTTAGTCAGTAATGGAAGACTAACTTAACTTACCAACAGCAAAAAATACGAAACTACCCTGTAGCAAATATTCTTGATGTTGATCATTTAGATTAACGGCAGAGCACGCGAAGGCTACCTGCCTGAGGGAAGAGATGCCTTCATGAAGGACGTTTCAAAGAAAACTGTCTTATTCACGTTACACAGGGCTTAATTTCAAGTAGAAGTGACGGAGCCCTATGGAAGACCGTCAGGAAAGAGGAATAAGAGTAAATAAATAAATGAAATGTCTACTGAAATCAGTAATAATTAAAAATTAAATAGTTAACGAGCATCAAATTAATCAATAATTATTTAACTGATATTTATAATTAACATTAATTAATATTTAACTTATAATTATCATTTATTAATGAATTGTTAATTATTATTTATTATTTATTAAAATAATAAATATTAAAGTAATTAAATAATTAAAATAAAACGTAAAGAGATAAGCTAAAATTTAATAACAAATTTTTATATAATTTTATTGCTAAAATTAAATTTTCGAGATCAAATTTCTTTTGAAATATTTGTTGAGTTACATAAAAAAAGCGCCGGACACTTCTTATTTAGGGCTCCGATGCGCTCCGGCTAGAATTAGAATATGGCCCCGAAACTAAAAAATTACCGGAGCTGGGCTCCGGTGCAATTTAAGCTCTGACGTTATATATGGCGAAAACCCTGAAAATTGCAAGGCAGCCAGCCCTTTCGCCAGGATTTGAACCCGAGTACATCTTCTGAAATCAAATTGCGCTAAAATAAGGTGTGTATCTCGATGACAACAATGAAAAAAGTGCGTAAGTTAATCTATAACACAAGCTAGACAATAAGAATCTAATGAAGAACACTGCATTTCCTCTCTCCTCCTTATTTGGGGAAGAATCGTCAGAGATCACTTCCAGAGAGCACATTCCATCTGAAATCTCGCAATCTACATTAATAGACTTTTTTACAAGTTTAAAGCAGTAATCTTTTTTTTTTTTTCGTGTACCTGATGCCTCTACATTCTCAGCTTTGGAAAAACCTTTTTCTTATTTTGGGAATTCTTACGTAAACTTCTGTCGTTGTATGTTTATTTAATCACGAAATTGTTAGGAAATAAGTGCAAAAGATTTATATAAAGTAGAATGGCTAGTAGATTGTTAAATTTCCATGTGATTGTGCACTTCATTTTCAAGATATTTGTAGGTAATAAAAAATGCCAAATTAGTTCAATTTACATTAATGATTTTGATTGCAAGCGAATATCGATGACTGTAGCGTTCATAAATTTCTGCGAATGACTGCTCTGCCTTTCAGTCAGAAATCGAGCTACTTGTTTGCAACTCCACACAACGTTCAGCAGTCTTATCGCTCGTCCCCTGACGGGCATTTTTGATGTTATTAGATGTCAAACTTCAACATTTTGCGCAAAATTCTAGCGCCAGTTTTGATCAACTAGTATATAGCTTTTATAAAGCGCTAATTATAAAAATAAATTTCGCTTGAGCATAAATTTCAGTCTCAGATTAATAAACTTTAGATGTTTTCTGCAGCAAAGGATTCGAGAGTTATTTGCGATGAAGGACTACTTTTCAATACTTCCTAAAAAAAAACTGGATTCGTTACGCTATACATGGGGGCAAAAAAAAAAAACACGCAATCAGCAAATTCAGTTCATCGAGAATAAGAACAAAAACCAAATAACAGGTTGGTTTGCTTATATGAATATGGTAAAATGCACAAGAGCTGAGTGAGTGAGGTCCAGACGTGGCAAAGTGGTTAAGACCGTTGAATACTGGATTTTCGTTTCCGCTTCGATCCCAGGCAAATGGGCTGCCTGCATGACTGTTTATCGTAGATTTTCCCGAAGTCCGATGTGATGCTTTGGCTCCATATTCTGGTTTACAACAGGAATTAATTAAGCTCTTACCAGAACTTATCATGGAATCCCATGAGGGGCCTTATAGATAAGGGCTCATCAAATTGGTCCACCATAAAGATGCATACCTTAGGATAAAATACAATAAAATAAGAAAATATTGAGACTCATTATCTCTGAAATCTCACTGGCGGGTGAGGATGCGATGACAGCAGTGTGGTGTGAACACGAGTCAGATTTCACGCTGTGGTTTTACAGTCATAACAGGTTACAGCCGAACATCGTTGCTACGTCACAAAAGCTAGTTTAATGATTTTGTCTGTAAGTTCTAACCTTTCAACTTTATTCCAAGCTGGTATAAGAACCACCAATCACAGCGATGCAAATGTCAATAGATGGTTTCACTGAATCAGCTACACATTTACGCATGCGCAACTCTCCGTTTCCTGACTGGCTATGACTTAAAACCCTATTAAGTAGGTTTAAATTTACCTAATTACTTTCATACTTTAAACCACAAAGCATGGACAAAACCGTCGTCTGAATGAAGCCTTAGAAAGTATTCCATAAACGCACTTCTCATGTAGCCTTAGGGTGTTTTGCAGTATTCAAAATAACCTAAGCATGCCTAAGGGAAGGGATGCCTTAGCAGAAGACTTAAGAGAAACTGGTTTATATTTACTTTGCCTTTCGTTAGTATTACATTACCATTCATAGCAAGTTCTTCGGAATTGTAACCCAGGCCGAATTAACAATTTTCAACAATCTTAACTACACGGCCACTGATGGGCATGAATTTGAAGCATTTAATGGTCTAATCTACTTAACGAGTGATAGGTGAGCCAGCCTTTGATTTGAGCTGATTGCAAACTGATTGCAAGCTATAATGTGAATCAACTTGACTTAAGCTTCTGTTCATTGGAAGCAAATATTCCAAGGGCAGTACAGTTATTCCCAATACGGACTGTCTCGAATTTCTTTTCAAATGCACAAAGTCTAATTTGAGATGATGGCATTCCTTTAGGAAGACAGCCCTAGTGTGCTTTGCGATAATCCAATTCATGATTTAATACGAACTATAATTTAACCTTTTATTTGGCACGGTTGCTCAGAAGCAACACGTGTTTTCACCACTTGCCAATTAAAGGGTTAATGTTGAATTTTGTCTCATTTTCAAATTTTTGGCATCATTTACTACATTTTCAGGTGGTATGAAACATACATCTACATTCGTTTATTAAAACTTTATGAAAACGCCAACTTGCTATTTAAGAATGGAAGATATGTTACGAATACAGCGAAATTGTCATCACCAAAATTGTTTCAGTAATAAGCCAAAAGAGAAGAATGATCACTATCATTTAAATCCGTTTATTTAAGTATACTCACCAGATAAAACATATTAAATTAGTTCACATAGTTCTTCATACGTATATAAAAAACGCTATGACCAAATTAAACACTAAAATTAAGACATAAAGACAGGACTAAATTAAGGCAAGAGTTTAAGGCACATGATTCATTTACCCTTGGTACTTTTAGAATTTCTCATCTAATTTTAAACTCGCACAGAAAATATAGGACTTAATTAGAAAGCATCAAGGAAAGATTTATCAACAGAATGCAAAATTATATACTATATGTGCATTCATTACACATTTTTATATACATAAAAAAGAGGTGACATTTATTAATTGATAATTTTTTTCCGAAAAGTTCACTAATTTGCAAACGTTTCAAGCTGAACATTTCGAAACGTGACTGGTAGTAATTATTTGAATGCCATGCGTTGCGCCTACTTCGATGAGAGGGCCGTTTGAGAGAATTTTTTATCTGTTTCTTATATATCTTTCATCTATTCCTTATTTTTTCTCACTTTTTTTTCCTTTTCTTATTTCACCTATTTTCTTTTCATCCATTTTTTCTCACTTCTCCCGATTTTCTCCACATATAATAGTTATCTTGTTAATTAGTAATAGTTATCTTGTCTATGCTTTTTATGCTTGCAGCAACAAAAATCTGTATCAAAGCTATTTTTTCCCTATATTTCTTCTCTGTAGTTATTTCCTTCAATTCTCAATTCATTTTAACTTTCGTTTTTTAATTACATTGTATATGTGTGTACAGGGAAACGAAATTTGAAGGTAATAATTTTGAAAAAAGTCGGTAACTGAATAAAGCGCTGACAGCAATTATTTCAGATTCCGGCAGCGGTTGTATTTTTACTGCAGTGCTCTTTTGTCATACCTTTTCAATGCTATTCCAGTGAAATATGCAATTTAAAATGAAGTCTAGATTTTTATAATCATGCATATACAAAACTCTAAATTTCTTATTTATTCCTTATTATTGGTAAGCCAAAAAGATAAATCCATTTAAATAAATGGAAAATGCAAAATGAAAGAAAGAGAGCGATTATGAAAAACTGAAATGAAAATCTGGAAAAACTGCAAGGAAGTAGACTACACTATTTTATAATCGACTGACGTTTTGAATTAATATTTTTGACGAGTTTTATAACTTTGGGCTTTAATTTGGAAAAACAAATGTTTGCTAAACTTTTGAAGCCAATAATTAATAATTTACAAGTATTCGTAACTAGAAACGATCCTGCCTTAAAGTGGTACTTTAAAATAGTCAACATGGCAAACGCCGAGAAGAATATGATGCCAATAGTTTGTAGAGACATTAAAATTTTTTATACTGAGAGACGTGAAAAATTAGCAATGACTCGAACCTCGGACCCCTCGAATACGCGCCGAGTGTGCTAACCATTACACCACGAAGGCACGTTAAGAAGGCAGGAGAAATACATTTTTAAATTTAAACTTTAAAAGTGTATAATATATTTTATGTATTGCAATAGAAGTGAATTGAAATTCATCATCTAAA
This sequence comes from Stegodyphus mimosarum, assembly GCA_000611955.2. Classification (NCBI taxonomy): domain Eukaryota; kingdom Metazoa; phylum Arthropoda; class Arachnida; order Araneae; family Eresidae; genus Stegodyphus; species Stegodyphus mimosarum. The sequence goes on from KK122533.1 coordinate 45,687, forward strand.
TAAGAATTTCAAAATTCTGCTTACTTATTTGCATTTTTTATAGCTACAATCGACGCACAATTAATAGATTTAAAATTCTAGATTTTCGTTCCATTTTTCTGTGAATAATAATAATTTTGTATAAAATACGCAAACTTTTATACTTTCCTCCGATTTCTAAACTTATATTTAGGAAAATGTTAAACTCATTACAAAAAATAAAAACATAAACGTTTAACTCCCATTCGACAAAAATCAAACAAGATATTTAATTTCAAAATTTGCGATTTTTGACGTCACCATCAACTTGCATTTAGGCGGCGGCTATAAACAAATAAGAATAATCTGAGGTAATTTTTTCTTCTTAAAGGTCATTCAGTGATATTCTTTTGTGATTTACTAGTGTATAATGTTGTTTACTTCATTAAAATTTTTACAATCTGTTTGCCAAAAGAATTTTCATTCAAATAATTTATGTTTCGAAACGCTCAAAATACATTATTATTATTTTATGCAGTTTTATTATATTAGCATCCTAGTCTAAAAATCATAAAAATTCATGAAACTAGAAATATTTTTTATTTATGCAAATTAAGGTTACGAGTCGGCAATATGATAACACTACTACTACTCGCCGCTGAGCAGACTCCCGATCAAGGTTATTCTCCATACGGGATTTCCACCTACTCATCGAAGTTGATCTACTTCAGACCAAACCCCAGCCAAGGGCTGGGATGACAGTACGGACACCATTATTGTGTTAATAATAATAATAATAATAATAATAATAAACATGAGCAAACAAGGCTCTTGAAGAACGTACAATTTTGCAGCAAAGAGACATTATTAAGGTGTTGTACTACTAATAAACACAGTAATGCAATACATAAAGTGGAGACAGGGTTTGTGATATGCAATATAAATGCACATTATTGCAGACAATAAAAATGTGCTTTACCGTAGACAATAAAAATGCACATTTCAAGTCGCGATATACTTCTGGGTAACATAAAATAAATGTTAAAGTTAAGAATGAGATGATACCACCAGTGAAATGACATGAGCATGCAAGGCTCTAGAAGAAAGACCATGTTTTCAATGTAGAAACATCATTATGGTTTGTATTACAATTAATCATAGTATTATATTACATAAGGCACACTACTTGTAGACAATGATATACATCTAGATAAAAATGCAGTTTAATGTAAATATAAAAACTTTAACATTCATTTATAAGGCGTAAGTTCGAATCATTTAAAGCCTGCTATTCACTTCAAAGTGTACAATTACATTTTAAGCCAAATATTACATTCGTTTACCTTACAAGTATACAACAAAATTGCTATAAGAATGGGAATAGTAGTACTACGTATACTAAATATTCAAAATATGCTGGGCTGCAAAAAGGATAAGAGCTATGAAGCGCAATATTGTAGTTAGCTGTCTTCATATATAGATAAATGTAATATAAATGCACACTGTTGTAGACAACATAAATGCAAAATTCAATTCCCGATAAGCTTCTGGGTTACACAAAGCGCATATTAAAGTTAAGAATGAATTGCTACCACTACTGAAAGAACATGAGCATACAAGGCTCTTGAAGAGAGTATGTGTTTTCATGGAGTTGTTTTATACAATTAATCAGAGTAATATGATAATAGGAGAGCTGTCAGTGTTTCCTAGCACAAGTTTAGTTTGTAGAGACATTAGGTTATTTCGAAGCAAGTGAGGTAAAAAATGAGCAACGCCTTCGCCGGGACTCGAACCATGGACCTCTGGAATACGCGCCCAGCGTGCTGACCACTACACCACGAAGACATGCGAAGAAGGTGAGAGAAATACCTCATATACTCCCCCCTTTTAAAGGGCGACTGGGGTTCAGGGGACCCAATCGCCAAATCCCGGGGGTGGAGAATCATCATCCACTACCTTTTTAGTTCGGGCGCCAGTGTAGAGACATTAGGTATTTTTTTAAAACATAAGAGATGAAAAATGAGTAATGCCCTCGCCGGGACTCGAACCACGGACCTCTCGAATACGCGTCGTGCGTGCTGACTACTACAGACCGAAGGCATGCCAAGAAGGCGGAAGAAACACCTTACAGGTTTATTTGATATGACGAAACACGCTAAGGCTATCTGCCCAAGAGGGTGAATACTTTCGTGGAAGGCTTTCCGAGAAAATCTAATTTGTATCCACGTTAGACATGGGAAAAACCACGAAAACATCCTTGCAGCCGACCTATTCGCCTAGAATCGAATCCATTGAACTACCGATGTTCAGGGACTTTACCGCTCGACCGCTGGTGGACCTTTTCTAGAACAAGAGTTCCGTGAATGAGCAAAGATAATAAGATTAATAAAGCAATAAACAATTAGACAAGATAATAAGTAATAAGCAGTAAGATTAAGCTATAAGTTTCCGTAAATAAAATCTCTTGCGCCCTTCCCCCGAAGGTATAGTGGATAAGGGAGCCTACTGCGATACCGAAGGACCTGGGTTCGAATCCCGGAGAAGACGTTGCTGTAGTTGTCAGTCTCTTCATAGGAGGTAACGATGGCCCAACTATTAGGTGCTTTCACCCGGCCTTAGTAGTGTCTAAGCTGAAGTCGGCTAAGTGCCTGCCAATGGGGGGGGGGAAGATCTCTTGGGTTAAAAAAAATTATACTGATTAATTCTTTTCATGATAGAAATGCTATATAGACGCACCATAGATAGGAATGATCGTCACTTAATCTGTTGTTAACATCAAAACTGTTTTCTTGAACTAATATTTTGCTTTTAGTTGAGTATAAATGTAAAGATTTCACTCTAATTCGTGCACGCCCCCTGATTATGATGTCTACCTTTAAACCTAAATATCTTGATAATTTTTTTTTCGTACGTCGGTCACACTTTATATATTATGCTTTTTATAATAAGCACGACATGTTCTTAAATATGATTATAAGGACTGGATGAACGTACAGAATGTTATATTTAGTAATTTTTACAAAATTGATTTTGACAAAATTGACTAAATTTAAAAATGCCAAGATATGAATATCTTCAGCATTTATAAAATTTTTGTAATTGGAAGCGAATGTATGATTAACGGTTTATGCAATAAATCCATAATTTATGGACCAACGATTTTAAAAATAAAAGATGGGTAAGGACTTTTATGGACACGGTGTGTGGTGGGGGGTATGCATATATTTTACACCCACACATACAAAATTATTGCAATTGATGAAAGTATAAAGGAAATGAACTATTAAGGTACAGCCTTCATAAATGAAATTGATATTAATATTTGAGATGCATTTAGTTGTCGAGCAATTAATTTTTTGGTGCTAAAATAGTCTTTCATAATGCAATATACTTGATGTTTAGGTCACATAAGGTCACATAAAACAGAAAAGCCTCTAAGTATAAAAACATATTTTTCTTTTGCGAAAAAACACATTATATGCACGAAGTACTGCAGATTCAATAGCATTAACGAAAGTGGTATTTAATTCATAAAGAAGTAATAATGGTGATAGTATGTCAGTATTAAAGGCTTCACTTTATTATTTAATATGTATGTGTATGTATATTATATGCAGATATTGGGTAGAAAAAATGGAGGAAAATGTAAGAAACGTCAGATTTTCAGTAAATCAACAGAAAAACTGGAAGGAATCGTTTGCACTTACACGAGATTTTAAAAGCACAGAAATTGCAAATTAATGAAATCATTTGCGAAAAAGGGGCGAAAAACTGTTATTCGAGAATCTGCTTAGTTAAGCGAGAAATCATTTCTCACAAGATATGTAAAAAAGGCTGTAATTTATTTCTGTCTAATTAGACTTGAGGCGTTTGAAGTAGTGAAAATTACTTTTCGCCCACACTGATAACGTGCTATAAAGAGCATAGTTATTCGTTTGAATGTATCACGTACAGAGCTGATTTTTATGTTGTTTTCCTAGTGGTCAAGTGGTTAATACCACTGAATGCTGGGAACTCGACTTTGGCTCGAACTCAGGTCAACGGGCTGAATGCATGGTTGCTTCGTGGTTTTCCTACTGTGTAATATGATTATGAGTTAATTTCCCTTAGATGGTCCTCCACGTCTGAAATTGTTTACATAAATTCAGAGCTGCATTTTTTGATAAAATGCAACAAAATATACTCCAAGACAGCCTCTTATGCTCTGTTATGACGACATTATATATAGAGAGATAAACACTGGTGTGCAAAAATTAAGGACGAAGCCGAAAAATTAGCATATCAGCTGAACGAAGAGGCAGAGCGGACAGAAAGACCAATCAGGATATTAAGTAAGGTGATGTACGGTAGCACATGCGCAGATATGCAGATAGACGTAATGGGGGAGTGTCTGAGTAGTATACAGCATGTTGTCGGTGTAAGATCAGTATTTCTGGCAAAGAGATTGCTCACCGTATAGCAGTTAAAATCTCACCGAGTTGCTGCCTCAGCGAGAAATGGCGAATAATCAATCTGTTAAACGACATCTGGATGCTTTTACCAGAGGTCGAATCATTGGGAAGTTGGAGGAAAGCCGCAGTGTGACAAGTGTGGCTGCAGAGTTCGGAATTGCTCACAGCATGGTTTCACGACTTTGGAGACAATTTCAAACTACAGGAACAGCTATCCGGGGGTTTAGTAGTGGTCGTCCACGAGGAACCACACCCGCAGATGACCGGTATATTGCCTTACAGGCCAGAAGAAGCAGGAGGCAGACAGCTGGAGAAATCGATAGACACACGACACAGGCGACTGGACGACCGATATCGCGTTTTACCGTGGCCAGAAGACTGCACGGTGGTGGTCTGTTTGCACGACGCCCTGTACGGTGTGTACCTCTAACGCCTGCCCATCGGAGAAGGCGTTCTCTGTGGTGCCGGGAACACCGGAATTGGAGAGACAATGAATGGGGACGAGTACTCTTTACAGATGAGAGCAGATTTAGTCTGAGTTGCGATTCTAGACACATACACATCTGGACAGAGCGGGGAACACGCAATAACCCCTTCAACATCATCAAAAGGGACTGTTTTGGAGGTCGCGGAGTTCTCGTTCGAGCAGACATAATGCTTGGTAGCCGGACCGACCTTCATATCTCCCAAGGAGGTTCGTCACCTGGGACTGCTATTGTAACGAGGTTCTTCTTCCTTACATGCGTCTTTTCACAAGGGCTATGGGTCCTCAGTTCCTCTTCATGGACGACAACGCTCCACCTCATCGCACAGTTACTGTCGAAGAGCTGTTGGAGAGTGAAGATATTGAACACATGGATTGGTCGGCAAGGTCTCTGGATCTAAATCCCGTCAAGCATGTACGGAACTTACTAGGGAGACCCGTGGCAGCACGTAACTTATCGCCAGTAACGATTCCGAAACTGCGATTGGTGCTACAAGAGGAACGAGCAGCAGTGTCTCAACAGCTCATTAACAACCACATATCCAGCATGCACAAATGATGTGAAACCTGCCTAGCAGTCAGGGGAGATCATATCCCCTATTAAAAACCGGATGTTTCTTGCTGGACACCCATCACAGGGATGTTTCGGCCTTCAGTCGCATTGCGCTCCATGCTACTTTTTCAATAAAGCTTCTTTTTATCCCTCTGATTTCTCTTTTAGTAAGTGTTGCTTACATTACTCATGTCCTTACGTATTGGGGATCTTACGGTATTAAATGTGTTGATTTGGAAAGCTTTTGTACAAAGTTATATTGAAAAAACCGTCTCGTCCTTAATTTTTGCACAGTGTATACAGATCAAAAACGGAAGAAAATTTAATAAACATTATTTCTACGAAATCGAGCGGTCTGATTCATTTGATTATGGCAAAGCACACAAAGGCTATTTGCCTATGTGGAGGGATGCCTTCGTAGAGGATTTTCTAAGGGAAGTTAGCTCGTTTCCACGCTACATAGGGGAAGATCCATGAAAACGACCAAAGCTAGCCCCATTAGTCCCATTAGCCTGGAACCGAGCTAAGTCGAACTACCAGAGTTCAGCAACTTTACCGCTCGGCCACTGATGGGCCTGTGAAATTAAGAAAAAGGTAAAAATAAATAGAATATTAACCAACCGCATGATATGCATATTTTTTCAAGGTAGTGGTATATCAGCGAACACACAATTAGAATCATTGAAAGGGTTTAAACAAACATTAATTATTTGAGGGTTTAAACAAGTTTATATATATATATATAACTCATAATAATTTATAATTAGAAAACTTTCCATATACCACCTCCAAGGAACAGAAATTCAATTCAAAACCATGAATTATGAAAAGAAAAATAAGGTTTTTAATTTACTTTTAATTACTTTTATTTAGAATATATTATATAGTATATACACTACTTAACGCTACTGCGATATTTGAAACCTGTTCAGTACGTCGTCAAACTGACCCACCAGCGGCCGAGGGGTAAAATCGTTGAACACTGGTAGTCCAGTCCGCCTCAAATCCCAACATAGAGGCTGACTTCATGAAATTTTCGTGGTTTTAGTTACATGTACTTTAACTACAAGCCAGGTTACTTTGAAAAACTCTCATCGAAGACACACCTCTACTTGGGCACATAGCCTTTTCATGTACTTTGCCGCAATCCAAATAATTCAGTACTTTGTCAGCCTTTAAATTAGGAAAAAAACTGTTTGTTTTTAACACAGGTTATTACAGACAATTAGAACGTTTTTAAGAGATCGCAATTTAAGTGAGCTCTAAAATCTTTGATAAAAATTGTTTTGATGCTAATCATCGCACATTGTAGATAAAGTTAATTTCTGAGAAGGTATACTAAATAACTTGAATACTCGTATTCATATTATTTATTATATTAATAATGAGAATATTTAATGAGCAAATAATTGAAATGGAAAATATAAAGATTTTTTTAAATGATTTTGGAGTTAACAAGTTTTCGATTACAAGAGACTGAAACTATTGAATACTGATATTTTCATTGCAGATTTGATTCATAGCAACGAATGTTGCGACCACATAACTATTTTCGGAATTTCCTTAGTTGCTGATGTTAAATACCAGAAATGTCACATAGGCATTTCTCCAAAAAAGCAGTTCCTCGCATGCTTTGCTGTTACTAATTATATGCGTGCCTGAATTTCAGACACCAGCCTTTTTTGCTAAAAATCAAACTCAAAATGTTTTCCTGTACATTATAGCATCAAAACTAGATACACTACATTTTACCGAAATGCGAAGTAAAAGAAGAGAATTAGAAAAAATAGTTTAATACCTTTCCTTCTCAACATCCGTGGATGATTTCATTAATGCCTTGTTTTCAAGCCTCCCAAACGCACAATTTTTTCTTTCCTTTTTTTTCATTTCTTAAGCACCGAACAGTGGCCGAGCAATAAAGGCGCTGAACACTGGTAGTTCGACATATGTTCGAATCCTGATGAACGGGCTTGCTGTGGTGGGTTTTTCCTGGTTTCTCCCATAGGTATAGTAGATACGAGCAAATTTCCCGTAGAATATCCTCCATAAAGCCATCTCTTCACTTTGGCAAATAGCATTGGCGTACTTTGCCGACAATGAAATAAAACCTAAAACCAAAAACCAAAAACTTGCGCTTTCAAACAAGCGAGATTTTTCTCCCTCTAGAAGAAGCTTTCCAGCCCAGTGCTAAGCTGTGTGAAACTTCATTAATGTACTTCTGTACAACTTAGTTTACAATAAAGCATAAAAAGAAAACTATTTAAATTAATAACCTCCCCCCCAAAAAAAAACGTAGATTCGTGGTTTTGGCTTGACACAGTAGATTTGGATGTTAACTTAAGAACCGTTTCTTTATTAGCTGTATATTCGCTGAACACTCGCTGTGTATATTGATTTAAATCTTCTCCCTAAATGTCCTCTAACATATATCTTTTATAAAAGCACATTATGAAAAAATTTACTGTCTTTAACTGATACAGATTTTATTGAAATGGGAAGGATAGGAAGACAATAAAATCTGGGGTGAAAAAGAAATATGAAATATATATGGTTTAGAAATCTATCAGTATTCAGCTTGCACATGAGTACAGTTTGCGTTAGAAAGCTTAATTAATTTATTCGTAATGCGAAGAATCTTGTAGGAATTTTATCTAGAATATTTCTCTACAGTGAGCCGGCACTTGCTGATTTGGCATTCACGGGGAAAAGTGCACTGCGGGAGACAAACATATATTGCAGTTAAAAGAAGAGGCCAATTGCACAAACAGTTCTATGCCCTTATTTGGAATTCAGATCCTGTTTTTTTCAGTTTGGGAGTTACTTCCTCTAACTGCCTCACCAGAACTACATGAATATTTACAGCAATTTTTGATCAATTTTTATTTCTAAGTTAATAGATGAACTATTGATTACCTAAAAATCTTTTTGCCAAATATTTTCCTTTTATTATTTAATTTGTTTTCCTTACAAAACAATTAGTTCATATGGCAATTTGTAACAGAATTTTGTGTTTCTTATATGAAAGAATTCTACACGAAACAAATTAAAATCCGAGATGCATTAAAATCATTCAGAAAAATGTTACTCTTCAATCCCTCAGATAATAAATCCACTTAACAATGAAATGTCTAGCCAGTTCCAATAACGATAAAAATATTTATGACCATCTCAAATAATTTTAAACTAAACAGAGACTGAGCTATGAACTGACTTTGCTGAGCAATAAACCGATGTAGCGCGAAAAACTAAGCCTAACTTTGGCTATTTAATTAAGCAATTCAATGAAGGAATGAATCCTTCTTCCTTTTTAAATCGGAATTATTTGACAGGAATTCCCAACTTTAACATAATGATAGCAATAAACATGCTGATAATAACAGCTTAAGCATAATGATAACAAAAGTCATGATGTAATGATGCAAACATTCATTACAGTAGTTAGGGTCTTCATTAGACAAAAACAGCCGTACGTCAGAGATATCATTTAAGTTAATTGCAGTTTGAAAACAAAGCAATCGAATTCTAGTTGAAGAAAGCATTATTTCCCAGTACTCAAAACAATAATTAAACAGATTGCTCGTCGGAAGCAAAATCAAATCGACAAGATTCTGGTAACTGAGCACAGGTGAATCCTTACAAGAAAGTTTTATTTTCGATATGATTACATATGACGGAATATGCAAATTTCTTCAATTTATGTGAGCAAATTCCTAGAGGAATTTAATTTAGTTCGTGCGAATAAGTTGGCCACGGGGCTGATGTTTGTAAACTGGACAAAAAGAAAAGCAACGCCGAACGGTGTCAGAAGTATAATTTATTCGGATGTTTTGGAATGCCCCCGTGGCGCGCACGGAACAATAAAAATGCGAGGGGACCCTTGTCGAGCTAGTCGACCTCTGGGGCCCATGAGGTGACGCAACGGATCATTTCCGGGTGTATTCACCTGAGGGATTATTGCATTCGAAAGGCTGTTTCCATCCTTTCTTGGATTGCCAATGGAACGATTAACACAATCCCCACGCTATAAAAGCAAACTCCATATTTCCTTAAACGTACCTTCCCGCATCAGTACCAGGAAAACATAAAGATCGTCGGAAAAAAAGAATGAGAAATTTCAGTTAAAAAACTTTCAAACAGAACAGCTATTAAAAACCATTCCTGTTTGTTCTACACGCACTGAACAGTATGAGGGAAACAGCAGATGTGGTCAAAGATATAGTGTGAAGGATCTTTGAACAAATAAAGTAGAACAAACCCATAAATTTAATTCCCCAAAAGCAATTTCTTTTATAAGCATTTTAAACCCAAGTGAAATATAATCTACAAACATGAAATATTTACTCTACGAAATACAAAGCAGCATCTCCGCGGACACCTGCTGTTCAATGCTGACTAAAATACGAATATGTTTGCAAAAACTGTCGGGTGTCCCTTTCACCACCATTGTCAGTAACTCAAAGTTTACAGCGGAGAGAAAAAATATTTACATAATCGTAGAAAGACTCATAGCTGCGATGTAAAAAATGTTACTCAGTTAATATTTTATTCTTAAGTTGGTTTATGCTAGACGTTTTCGAACACAAGAAAGGGTCACGACCCACAAAGGGGGCCATCTAAAAAGCACCTAGAACAGTAAACGCATCTTAAATTTTATAATCTATGAATAATTCAATAACTAAAATTTATATCTGTATATGTAATGCCGTGCATTCCCTTTTGGGCCGCATACGTAAAAATACAATCTCAAGGCTGCTTATTTGTTCAAAATCTGATTACATGCATTTTACTTTTGAGTGGCACTTTTTCTTTTTTTAGTCAAATTCACAAATATTATCACGGTGCAACAGTAGACAAATTCAAGAAGGGATGAGGAGCCATGGAAATAGCTCGTTCTCGTAGGAAAGAAAACCGGACGAATTACTAATATTTAGTTTAGCGATTGAATTCGTTCGGCTGCTGATAGGCCTAAGGTTATTAAAATTTGAGGAATGCTGGTTTTATTGTACTTTATATTTATGGCACATTTGAGTTTCAAAATTCTGGGCTATGCATAAATGATAATGAGGAATAACAAATCCTCAGAATTTTGAAATATAAAATTATTATACTTAGAAAGTAAAAAATTATTGAAAAAATAAAAGAAAAACATTTTAATTATAGCAATCTACATCCTATAATGTAACATACAAATTGCAATTGAAATTTTGCAGCAACCGTAAAGATTGTCTGGACGACCTTCCAAGAGAAACTGGTACGTATTTTCGTCGCATGTGATGAAAACTCCATATACTCAGCCCGTTCCACGATCACCATAGGCGAATTAGAAACTGAAATGAAAATAATTAAAGTAATAAATTAGGGTTTTGCTGTTTCTGTCACACGATTACTGATGAGCTGAAACCAAAAACAATGAAGTACAACTATCGGACAAAAACTATTATCCGGTTTTACTTCTTTTTTCTTTTTTCTTTTTTTTTTTTTTTTGAGTGTAACATCACAAAGGACATGAAGATGTAAACAAGGAATTTGCTGAAGTTGAACTTAAAGCTCGACTAAGATAATCATACAGGCTGATTCGGAAATCTGGAAATACAGTTATTTAATAAACGTTCGCAGGAACAGAAAGTAAATGTTGGTGTTGATGATGAATACAAACGCTACATGCTGTGGAAATGAGCATCATGACAACCTGAAGTTAGACATGATGCCTAGATAATAATTGATTCTACAACATAATCTAAACTAGACTGATTGATTGATTTTGGTGAAGTAAACAGTTCTACTTAAAGCGAAGGACGCCTTCATGGAGTACGTTCTAACGGAAATCTGTCTCAGATTCACGTTACGTATGGGATTAGAATTGTTTGGATTACAGTAAAGTAAGCGACAGCCATTTCTTTAAGGCGAGAGAAGATTTTATGGAGGATTTTCTAAAGGAAACTGGATTTTGCTCATGTTACACATAGAGAAAGTTACGAAAACTCCCGTACGAACAGCTCGTTCACCAGGATTCGGATATGGATAAAACTACCAGTGTTTAACATCATAACACTTGACTTCTGATATGGCATATTTAAGCTAGAATTATAAAAAAACACAATGTTTTAATTAGTGTTTTATGTCTTGTTTTGTTAGAAGGTAATGATCTATGAAATAATGCAATGGACTCTTAAAAAAATATTTCTTTAGACTACCCTTCCCAAGGCAGAAAACTGCCAACTGTTTTGTCATAATAAATAACCTAACGTCGAACTCAGAACAACTCAGAATTGAGTCGCATGAGGAAATGTACAAGTCCGAAATTATGTCCTCGCGATGCAGTAAACGTTCATTACAGCAGTTAGAATATTCATTAAACGTATTGAGATGTTATCGTTTAAGTTAAATGCATTCCCCAAGAAGCATATTTCATAAAATCCTGAGTTATAACAATAAACGGGATTTTTATTTTATGCAAATTTTCTAAACAGTGCCTTATCATGCAATACAAGATGTGCCTACAAAGGCATTTATTTCGAACTAACAAAAATTATGAAATTCAGTTTTTCTTACTCCTAGCTCTTTTTTCGCAGAGCAGTTACATGCAGATTCTAATTCTTAAAGTCACGATGTGCTTAGCTATGGAGACTTTAGGTTTATCAAGTTTCCATTACCTCTTAACATAATAATAAAACAAGTTTCCCGAAACCATTTTTTAGCTGTGTTTCATAAATAGTAATCTCATTGTTACAAGAGATGATTTTTATTCAGGCTTAAACTACACAGCGGCAGCGTTTAAAAAGAGTTACAATTGCAGTGATTATAAGCAACTCGTGACAAAATTAGTGCATGCTGATGTTCAGTGAATATTCCCGAAAAAAGTAAAGCACACTTAATTTTTTTCGTGAATATTAAGCCGTTACTGTTTCATAAGTAATGGTTTAGTAAGTCTTTTCAAATTAAATGGTAAGGGCTTTATTCAGTTTTGTACTTAGAATCATTTCCTTCATCGCACGTATCTGTTAACTGCTTTTCAGGACTACATGGCAGGGAATAATACGATATTTACATTTTTAATCGTAATTTTTAATATGAATAAACATATTGGCGGATTATTAGTATAAATTCATAATTTACGAAATTATTTGTTTTACAAATTCAGTTTTAAAATTCATAATTTTATTACGACTTTCACCGACAAAACGATTAAATTATACACATATATAAACCACTGTGTTGAAAGCAAACTTAGAAGTAATGACGTAGAAGCACCGATAGCATAAATGTAGAAATACTATATTTCATAGCTGTTAATTCATAATGAAGAGCAACCTGACAAACGAAGCAGATTAAATATTCATTTTTATTTCGGTAAACATGCTGTGGCCACAAACAACTTGGTACTCTAATTCGTGCCTAATTCAAAGAATTTACATTTCTGATAGTTTTGCAGCAAGCACACAGCAGAAAGCAGCAGTTCAGCTACGCCGAAGTGTAGAAAGCAAGTACTTTGTGTTCAGGATGAAATCTTAATTCAGAATTAGTTAGTTTGTAGAGAATTAAGTTACTTTGAAGCAGGGAAGGTGAAATTTGACCATTGTCCTCACCGGGACTAGAACCTGGGCATCTCGCATACGCGCCGAGTGTGCTAACCATTACACCACGAAGGCGTGCTGGAAGGAGGGAGAAAATACCTTAGAAGTTTTCTGTTCCCAATGCATAATAAATACTGTTGTAAAATTATTATTGGCTGTTTGAGTTTTAGTTCCATTCCATCACCAGCGTTATGCAAGTCTTATGACATGGCTTATCTCAAAATAGCACAGAGCAGAAAAAGATTAAAAAAGATTACTTCTTTTAGAACAGAGAGGGGAAGTATCAAATTAACAGTAAGTATTACGGAGTTATTGCTTATTTAAAATTATAATTTATATTTACATATTTCTTATTCTTCTTACATATTCCTCCCTTCAAATATAAAAAGGCTAGCCTTTTTAAAGAAAAAGTGTTAAAGCAGTAGCAAATGAAGATAAATATAAATCATAAAATTTTTATCATCATAATTAATGAAATAATTGTAAAGAATAATTTTAATATAGTTTTTTTTTAAATAAATGTAATTTTTAGAGTCCTATTAAATTTTAAAGTATTTCAGTCCAAAAGTCTTTCTGTTTTAGAGTTTGCATAATCATAATTCTTCAGGGAAGGTTTTTTTTCCCCGCAACTTTACAACAAGTAAAAGCTTTCATATAACCATTACTTACTCTAATTAACTGAAACACATATAAAAATTTATGATACTAATTTTCGTATTGATAAATTATATTATCGAAAATACAATAGGAGTAATGTTGCAGGAATTATAGTTTAACTTCCCCGCAGTACTTCTAAATAAACATTTCCATCAATAAGGCATATCCACTTGAGCTAAGTAATGTGTTTGTTCTGCACCAGTGGCCAAGGGCGGCTATGCATTGCCTCCTAGATAGGCACTGGCTATGGCAGTTATTCGAAAAGGCCCCCGTTCTTGCATAAGTTAATTGGCCTTTGTGAGCTGCACTAGTACAGTACTCAATATATAAAAACTATTATATTAAAAATAATAGTATTAAAAAATTGCATTTGTGGGAGCTCTCAAAGTTAATATTCACTTCATGCTTAAAATAATTAGAAAATTCTTTGAATTCAAATTTTTAAAGAACTATTTCATTGTTGAAACCAAAAAAATATTAATTCAAAGGCATTTAAACAACAATGCAAAAATATATTAATCTTGTTCATAGCCTTCCTAAATAAAATCTTATTCTTTGTTAAACCAAATTAGCAAAATTCGAATTTCTAATACCACATAATTTGAAATCTTTCATTTTTCATACAACAGTGCTACAATTTTAATCCAATATAAGAAGGAACAGCATTATGTATTCGGATTTTCAATATAATAATAATGATGAGCAATTTTTATTTATTTCTGGTTGCACTAAATAAAACTTTTTTTTTTAAATTCACAAAACACTTGAAGTAAAATTTTAAAATTCACAGCATTATTTCAGTTTTATTTCACTGAAGTGACTAATTTAACACAATATGATTGAAGGAAAATAATTCTGAATCTGTTGGAGATTGCAATTTTGATTTTTTTTTAATTGACGAACGTAACATTAACAAAGAGAGGAAGTGAAAACAAATTTATCGCGCGGGCGCTATTGGAGCACGATCTATAAACAGAGATTAACGACCTTCAAAAGCACTGAGACGGCGTAGTTGAGATGATGCCGGATTCTTTCTTTTTTTACTTCTAAATATTGAAGAGTTCGCCAAATAAATTCGAAACTGACTTCATAATAAACTGCAGCATAATCCTTCATTGCGTTTTCACCAGACGTTAGAACTTACAGATAAGCAGGCACATTTATTTGAATTTTGTACATATTTTATCGGAATCCATTGAGTCCAAATCCAAAACTTTCCATTGAGGTTTGTAGCACAGAAACAATCCTGTCGACTCTATTTATGTGATATTTTAGAGATTTGTAGTGGTAGTACGTTGATAGAATGTAGCAGAAAGCTGATTAGAGAAGATGAAACCAATCCATCTTTTATTCACAGCCGAGAAAACAGCTCAGTAGATATGATTGCAGGGAAAATCACAATTGGTTTCATCATTAAAACATTTTTACATTGAACAGAAAAAAATCTTCAGATATATATATTTTTGCTTAAACTGGGGCAATATCAGGGATGCTAGACGCGCCCCACAATTTCTATACACGCAGTTTACATTTTAGATAATAATAGGAAAAGATATTTAGCGAAAAGACGTGACTTCCCCAGGCAGAGCAAGCAGGCAAAAAGCGGTGCGTAATAATTGCAGTCGTATTTATAAGGTTATAAAGGTTATTCAATTATGGCAAAGCACACGAGGGCTATCTGCCTAAAGGGAGGGATGCCTTCGTGGAGGACTTTCTAAGGGAACTGGCTCGTATTACACATGGGGAAAACCACGAAAACGCCCATGCAGCCAGCCCGTTCGCGGGATTCGAACCTCGGACCGAACTACCAGTGTTCAGCATCTTTACCGCTCGGCCGCTGGTGGGCCCGTATTTATAAGGAAAGTCTGTTTTAATCCCGAGAAGCGACCGAAGGAAAGATTTCGCATTGCCGTTACTGCAAGGAAAACATGACGCAACATGCTGCTGAATGACACGAAATGGTGCAAAATGTATCTTTAAAGAAGAGGTGAGTTTAATTAAAAATTATGAATCTAGAAGTCTACTGTCAGTTGGTTCCAATGAACTTTAATAACTTTGTTTGCAATTTTGTTTCATATTTTATATTACACACACACATATATATATATATATATTTATGGGTTATTCATATAATGAACTTTCATCAATTTGAAACTACATACATACTAGTGAAATAAAGCAATCGTAATGTGATATTTTTAACATAGTTAACATCATACTTTACTGAATGGGAATTTATATTTAAGCAGTTTATTTTCAGATGAATAGTTTGCAATTACTTTTGTTAATTTTTGTTTGGCATTCGCAATGCATAAAATAAAATTAATATTTCATTATTATTCAGCAATTAAGCACACCAAGCATGCCGAATTTAAAACAGCAACATCATTTTATCATTTACTCAACTCGAACTTGGCCCTTGAGAACAAATCTTGTTTCAGTATTCGCTTACGAAACGGTGCAACAATTCTTCTATCGGAGTTAAAATACGATAATGTTGGGAGAGAATTTGAAAAATCGTATCACATACACGAGAATTTCAAAATATCTTGGAAATGACTCTCACGTCTAAAACGCAAATTTGAGCTCGAAAACTGCTTTTCTAATCTGTTCAAACATAGAATTAAAATTAGTTGTCTACCTTCAAATATTATATAGTTCCTAGGCACTGAAAATGCTAGATGTGCCCCAATCAAAAGGTTTAGTTGGGTTAAAACAAAACACTCAGAGCTATCTGCCTATGGGAAGGGATGCTTTTGTGGAGGCCTTTTTAAGGGAAATTAGCTCATATCCATGTTACAGATGAGGGAAAACAATGAAAACAAACAACGCAGCATGTCTATTTGTCGGGATTTGGACTAGAACCCGTTCTAACTAGCAATGTTCAGCGACTTTTACAGCTCGGCCGATCG
This sequence comes from Stegodyphus mimosarum, assembly GCA_000611955.2. Classification (NCBI taxonomy): domain Eukaryota; kingdom Metazoa; phylum Arthropoda; class Arachnida; order Araneae; family Eresidae; genus Stegodyphus; species Stegodyphus mimosarum. Next base: position 62,276 of record KK122533.1, read on the forward strand.
TGGTCGTCAATTAAAAAGATTGCTGTCACAAGTAAACAAAAAGTGGAAAGTTTCCAGTTCGCAAATTTGTTCTTCAATACTTCTCCCAAATATGCTGTACCTCAGTTCATCATGTCTTTTCAACCAGAATTAATGTGTGTGGATATATATAACCAATGTGTCCTCAAAAGTCGTTACGCGGTTTTTATTTTAGCAGTTGTTGGCTGTAGATTTATACTTTTGATTGCAAAAGTGTTTTAAATGATGCAACGATTGTTTTGGAATTTTTAAATTCAAAAAAATTAATTTTGTAAAAATTACAAACTTTAAGTTTTCATATGCTTCCCCATTACCTATATTTAGAGTTTGGAAAACATGAGCTAAAAGTTTCACTTCCGTACGACAAAAAATTGAACGAGATATTTAATTTCCAAATTTGGGATTTTTGACGTTATTTTCAACTTGCCTTAAGTGGTCGGTGAATATACGATTTAGAATAATTCGAATTTGATTCTTCCTCTTAAATGCATTCAATGGTATTCTTTTGTGATTTACTAATGTGTGTAACTAGTATGTGCTCTTTAATTTATAAATTTGTTGCAATTAGTATGCTAAATGAATTTTCACACGAGTAATTCAAATGCTCAAAACAAGTTTTAACATTCTCATGAACTTCTATTACTTTGCAATCATAATCTGAAAGTGGTAATTACGTATTATCTCGTCGACCATTTAACTTTCGTTAAGCAAAGCAATTTAGCGCCAATTATGAACAAGCGTGAAGTTACAATATACTCATAAAAATCTATAATTTCGTTTGATGTAACCCCAATTTTTCCTCTAAGCCACCTTTAGTTTTTGTGAAAAAGGATCCAGATGAACTGTTATAGCTATATTTTTTCTTGCATTTTGAAAAAACTGATTATATGTCTGCACTCTGATTCATTTACAGCTGGTCCAGAGAATTAACATCTATTGAATGGGGTTTAGTTCATTTGATTACGGCAGAGAAAGCTAGGGATATCTGCCTAAGGGGAGGGATGCCTTTGTGAAGGATTTCTTAAGGGAAACTGGCTCATATCTACGTTACACATGGGGAAAGCCACGGAAACGCTCATGCAACTAGCCCGTTAGCAAGGAATCGAACCCAGGTCGAACTACCAGTGTTCAGCTACTTTACCGCTCGGTCGCTGGTGGGTCCTGTTCAATGGTGAAATGAACAATTGGGTAAGGTCTAGAAAACAGACTGGAACAATTCCTGCGGAATATTTGTAGTACTCATAGCGATCTAAACAGAGCTTAGGATAAAATCGGTTTGCCTAACCAAATAGTTGAAATCGGCGAAACCTTTTTACGAAGCGCAAAACCGAACTTTGTCAAATATTTCCCCAGCGGGGATTGCTCGGTGGGCTGTAAAGAGAGACCAATAAATGTTTTATAGTAAAATTTGCAGACAGAAATGCGGCTCAGAATTCCACAGGACCAGCTGGTGGAATGCTTCATCTCCGCCAAATTTCATTGCTGGAAAGTAGCCAATTTTCACGGTCGACGGGATAATACGCTAAGTACCCTAAAAATTATATAAGAAATTCATTAAACTAGAAATACTTGTAATTTACGAGCATAACATTACGAGTCGGCTACGTGATAGCTACGCAGACACACTCGTGTACGCTTACGCGTTCGACTCTGAGTATTTGCATAATTCTTCGGCGGCATAGTTAGTTCTTTTGGTTCAGTACTTTTCGTAAAAATAGATATAATTTGTAAATCTCTGAATTTTGCACAAGAATGTCGACGTAGAGAACTCTGCGAAGGCTAGGATCTGTACCTAGGCAGTCTCGGCCACGGGGGTATACAAATTACGAACCTAGTGGTTCTGGGGACTCCGGAAAGGTCACTTATTGGCCGGCCCGGGGTTCTGGCATGTCTTAGAGCAGGGTGGCTCTAGTAGTCCGGGGGTAGCGCCTTGGGTTTGCTGGGTAATGACCCCCTGCGACGGGCTTGCCCGTGCGACTGGTGGGTAGCAAATTGACCGCCAGTGACGCCCCAAAAATGGGTGCGTTGCGCCTGCCTCTCAAGGGGCCGGGAAAGAGGTTGAACCTCGGTCTCGGTTCTGCGGGGGGTAGGACCTGTATTGCCTTAAACGATAGGCGGAACGGGGAATGCCAAATGTTGATTGCCTCCTTAACCATTTTGCTCTTTAATGGAATGGAAGTGAACAGAAAGTGATTACAAGACATTCGCCATATCCTTCAAGGACGATTCTTTTCTATTAGGTCTCATGTTCAGCATGTCTTTGAAGACGTAGAGTGTTCTACGACTGCCAAGAATACTGATAAATGTTCCTTGAAATCGTATATCAAACAGTACAAGCTTTATGAACAAAGATCTGATTCACGAAAAAGAGGAGTTATTCTGTTAAAATAACAGATATTTATAATCATAGTGATCAGAAAATGGATAAAGACTAACGCATACTTTACCTCCACACAAGAAATATGTCCTAGAAAACATTATGAAAGATCCCACTCCAATTTAACTGTAACACGATTTATAAAACACGTCCTTACGGCAAGAATACTTCTCCCTGTCGATAGTGCACTCATTACTGCATTTCACAGAACAAGAAGATCGGATGAGATAGTAAAGCACATACAAGTTTTCAGCAATCGTCAAACAATGCGTCTATTGTTCACTTGCTGTTAAACTGTAATGAGAGGCGGCAACGTAAAAGCGAAGTGATAACGAGTTAGTGAACTAACAAATCCGAAAAAAGCCGCCCGGTAAAATACTACCTAGCCTAGAATTATTCGTTCCAAATCGGAAGCATTTCTAAACTGATCAGGAAATTCATGATACAAATAGAGCATAACTTAACTATTTATTTAGAGTCCTGGATAAAGTCTAATAGGATAGTACCATTTCTTGATAAAGGTTCGTCTTTGGCAATGACGTCTCCTTGTGAGAAGTTTGTCGATTAACGGAATCCATTATTAAAGTAAGGACACACCCAAGAAAAGTCTGCCGTGATTTGTTCATCCCACTCTTATCGCCAGTCCCTCGTTGCCGTAATTTAGTAATTGCTTCTAGGAAGTATTTATCTGCTGATAGGATCGTGCAATACCTGTTTTTCTCACAAAGGGGACAGCTTTTGTGATAGGAACTCTCCAATTCTTATTTGAAATCAGAAACCTGTCTTCTTATTTATTTATGTCTCTGGTCGGAGATAAAAGAATATAGGACGAAAGGATGTGGATGCTCTCGTACTTCGCAAGATGCTCCCCTGAAAGAACCAGAACAATTTCAACAACCCATCCAAGTTTGAAATGTTAGGAATAGTTCTTTAATCTAACAGGCAGCTAAAGAATGGAAAAACATTATATCAAATTTCTTCCAGAAGTTTGTTCAAAGATACCAGAATGCATTTTTCAACATAGCTTTCTTTTAGTCTCCCTATTAATAATATTTTATTTATTTTTGTCATTCAAGCGAAGAATGAAAACTTATAACTATTAAAAGCAGCAACACTTTATCCTTGTCGCTGCGCTATCGCATAAACCAAACTTCAAAACTTTCATTTTTCTGTAAGAAGTTCACTACTTCATTGTTCTTACGTGTGACTTAAACCCCAGTAAATAAGAATAAAAAGCCGAAAATGTCCGTAACCTGAATCAGTAAGATTAGAAACGGCATGAGTTAACATTTTCCTAAAATTATGAGGTTTTGCATAAATTAGGTCTACAATGGTAGATACACAATGTCCAGAACTGCTTTTAAGAACACTTTGAATGCGATATGAGCCGAAACACAAAGTTTCTTTCTCCAAATCAGAGATTTTTATTCCTCCTCCTTCCAAATCACCCTCTAAAATTTTAAAACAGCAATTTATACCTTTTTCGATTCAGTTAAAGGTATCCATTTTTAGTTATTTCTTTGAGATTTAAAAACAAAAGGACAAAGTATGTGTCTGTATATATATATGTATCAGATACTAAATTTGGTATTCATCATTTGAGGAGGTGGCCGAAATTAAATTTTTCATGAGCGGAGTACTTTGTATGATGGAAGAAAAGTAAGTAATTTTGTAGCTAAAAGAATTCTAATCTGAATCGATAATTTAAAGAGAACAAGAACTCGGAAACATTAAATACTGCTTTTTAAAAGTCCTTTCTGGAGTCAAGACACAACTTTTTCAAAAAAGAGAGAGAGAGAGACAGAACTCAATTCTTTTAAGCTTTAGACGAGCTCTGTTTATTATAAAGTTTAATAATAAACTTTATTATGAAGCTATAATGCTTTTCGTGTTTTTACACGAAACGTTATCTTAGATTAGCACATTCTTCAGTAGACTGCTTTCAAACCGAGTTATCCAACACACTGTCATAGCTGCAAAATTATTACAGTAAATTTATACTTTTTATTAAAAGAATACTAAATGGAAATTTTGAAGTATAAATAATGTGAAACGACGCAAAATTGGGAAAATGTATGGTTATATTATACAATATCATTTACAGTTAAGATCTTAAATGAAAAACTCATTTTATTGAATCAATGTTGCAAGCAAATTTTAGCAACATGTAGGTTTCTGCTTCGCAGCAAGTTAATCGTAACAGTGACGCTTATGAATTATATTGCATATTGTAAGCTAGAGTATAAACCAACCATATTTTAGCAACTCAAATTACATTAAAACTAAACTGTTGCTAATTTCTAATTTCAAGTTAAGTAAATAATATGTTTGTCCCTCTGGCTAAATATACTTATGTTGGTTCCTCCCCCCTATTCTTCGTATTTATAGAAAGTGACAAGTGACGGACGGAGAGGATACCAGGTAGCTTTTTATAGCAATAAGATTTTCACTGAGAAGTTCATTATTATAACCAAAATGTAAAACACTGATTGCCATATCCTTATTAAAAGCTACTGACGACCCTGCTGATCTTAGTTGTCGTAAGGATACCTTATGTCGGCTGATGACTCAATAGCTATTAACGCTTTCTATAAACGAGTGGCTTATGAATTAAAAGCCTAAATCGTGCGTCATTAATACACTGGAAATTCTCATACATCCTATTTTGATCGACTTAAACTGCGATGATAAGTTACAGGTATTTGAAATGTCATAGTGAGTTTTAAAAATAAATATATAATGAGTGCGATAATACAGACGAAACGGATGACTATGTATTGGAAAGGGTTCCCTACAGTTTGGTTTATCTGATTATAGTAAAGCGCGCGAAGGCTAAGAAAATGCCTTTGAGAAGCAGGACTTTCAAATTCTCGTATTCACGTTACGCGTGGAGAAAAATCATAAAAACATCCATGCAGATAGCCCGTCGCCTGGATACGAATTTAGATGGATTTGAGCTACCAGTGTTAAAAGACTTGACCGCTCGGGCCACTAGTAGGCCGATTCTCTACGGAAACACTTAACACTTACAAGAAAAGGCACACTTCTACATAATGACTTGGATTCTCAGCTTCTTATTTAAGGTAATTACCTCACGTTTTGGAGCATAATATTTCATGTTTTGTCTTTATCAACACATTTTTCAACGAGTAAAAATCAGCTCTTCTGAACTTTCTATGTCATTATGATTACATGTTATTTAACTCATACATTCCCTTTTCATTATATTTTAAGCCAAGGCGTTTAAATAGTTCTATTGCAGATAAATATAACAATAAAAAAGAAAAATTATATTTTTAAGAGAAATACGCATATCACGGCGTTGATTAGTAGCATGCACTGTAATTGTTCGAAATACATAACATTCTTCGGATCAAATCTTGTAAAGCTCTAATAAGCTCTTCAACTTACTAAAGGATTCAGTTGATTAAATATACGTATGCAACTCGATAACATCCTGTACAGAAGCACCAAAACATTTGGAATCGCTTAAAAAATACCGCCTCCTTAGAAAAAGTTATATTTTTGGAAATAACTGTTAAATTTACTTAAAACTATTTTTAGTTTTGATTCATTAAGCCCTCCTCACACACAAGAGTTCAAAAGCAGTGGAATTTAACTGAATATAAAAATACAACTGCATTCAATTGGAAACGCCGTAAATTTTATTCCTTTTTCAAACAAAAATAATCCATTCACATAAATATCAGTCACGGATTTATATTTCTGTACTCTTATCAAACGTGAACATAATAATATGAAATAAATTTTAATCACGCAATTCTTCCATGGCAAAGACTAGAGGGGCACGGGTACACGATCCTGCCATGTTAAATATTTAACAACTGGTTGGCATACGTGGCCTATTGGGCATCAGTAATACGTTCTTTGATTGCATAATATCTGCGTAACATATGGGATTTCAAATATAATTCACGAAATAAAAGCTGTATAATTCCATTTACTTTTCAGGAGCTCTAGCATGTTTTCTATAAATTTATTTATTTATATATTATTAATCGCTCATATCATTTTATCAGTTTACTACGGTAATGTTTCTTCTTCCACAGTACATTTACGAATGAATTCCTTCGCTAGTTTTTGAAAACTCCTTACATGACAACAGGAATTGCGTAACAGATATTAAATGACAAATCTTTACTTTATCAATAGCAAGGAATTAAAATATTTTATACTATAAACGAATCTTATATTTTAAATCTCAAATGGCGTTCTAAGACAATAAAACAATTTACAACTTGCTAAAATCCAATTAAAAATATCGCGAATTAAAACTGAAAATGGAAATTTTTTATGCTTAAGTAGTTATATGCTGGACTTGCCCGAAGACTTCTCATGTAGAGTGCAATAGTCGAATGAATTTGAAACTGCGTCTGGGTATTGCAGGAACTGTAATAACCACTTTTTAAATCGTAGGTAGAACACTGTTCAAATTTATACTTTGCTTACAGCTTCTCTTCATTCTAGAATCATCTGGGATAACTTATCACATTCAGAAATTAACTTTTTGATTACATTGAATAGGGTGTATAAACACACTAAATTTTATGATTTGTGTGTTTTAGTTTTACCTTCAAACTTCCAGCTACTTTAAATTTTGAAGTATTGACAATACGTGCTGTTGCTCGTATTCTCAGATGACATTTATTTCAAAATTATCCATGTTCAAAATTATTCCATTGGCAAGAATCATTCAAAATAAAGTTTATTAATCCGGTGTCACAGTAAAAATTTCATAAGACAAATTTTATTAACTGAAAAATGGTAAAATATGCGTAAAAATACAAAACATTAAACATTTTGTGCTTCAAAACAGAAATCACCTACGATCCTTATGTGATCTATAGCTAAGTTACATGCTCTAAATATTAATAATTAATACCTCACAAGAGATTCTAAGAAACCAACTATATAAATTAGCTTTCTTTCCTTGTACATTTTACAAGTAAGAATTCTATGCCTACTGTGGTAATTTTTTTGTCAGTATTCTGCCTTATTCTACTTATGGTTGGTTTTAAATCCACATAACATGTTGGTATATATTACACGGCAGTGCACAATAAATTAAAGCGATATGCGAAAGAATGTCCAACGCAACGTAATAGTTTTTAAATACTTACTCATAAATTTCGTTATTATTTTCTAAGCGGCACTCTGAATATTCATGGCAGTGTCAGATTTTTACCGAGAGCCGTGTTGATAATAACGATTTAAGCAAACTATAAAAATTTGTCTGGCAAATTTTATGAGAAACAGAAAACCATTTTTTATATTAAGTGGAATTATGGAAATATTACATAATTAAAATGATTTTTACATATATATTCACCATAGACTTATTTTTTGGATTATATATGGCTAATTAAAAGGAAAATACTGGCATAATATTTGCCGTATTGTTACTTAATAAGAAAAACTTCTAATCACCAATTCCATAATATTGCTAAGAACATTGTGCTAAGGAAAAGGTAGCATAAATACTACAGCTATAACATACTGTAAAGTAATTCAAATAAATAAATTTTATTCGATAAGTGGAAAACACACTAAAACTATCATCCAATGGGTAGCAGATAAATACTAGTCAGTTTCCCGGCAGAAAGTTGTTACATCTGAGAATAATCGTGAAAAACCTCACGCTTGCTGGTTTGTTTGAATGTAGCAAAGGTCACACTATGGATATCTGCATAAGGGAAGGGTCGTCTTCGTAAATAATTTGTTAAGGGTATTTGGTTTGTATTTCTAAGGGTTTGTATTTATATTACGCATTTAAAAAACGAAGAAAAATCGGTGCAGCTATCCCATTCGCAGAAATTCGAACCCGGGTCAAACTACGAATGTTCAGAAATCTACAGGCTCCTTCAACCACTGGAACGAATTATTTTTGTTTCACAGCATTACACTCACTAGTGAGCTTAAATAAACGCAAACGCTATAACTTTTTTATTATAATAAATTGGTGAATGATTATGAGAAAGTACAATAGGCCTCCTCGCTTCTGAAGAATTATCTTCACAGAAGGTTTTATCCGACAGAAATTTACGTTTAACAGAAGAGAGGGGGAACCCGAAAATTCCCATGCTCCCAATTCATTTGATAAGTATCGGAATTTATGATAGAACTACAATATCCTAACTAGAGAAAAAGGTCGAAAATTCGCAGCATTATTAAGTAGTTAAAACTGTAATTTAAAATTAGGTTTCTATAAAGTTAACTAAATGCAACCTGAAATTATTTATATACGCTAAATTTCCAATCGGGGCTTTAATATATTTCCAGTACAAACAATTAGGTACGCGGAAGCAGTCAATCAAGTGTAAGCTGTAGATACAAGGAAAAGAGATGTAATTCTGAACTAAATTAAAATAAAACACTTCGATATTTAGCTTGTTATAATCAATGCACTACTCGAAAATAAATTATATATATATTCCTTTTTCTTTGAGGGTATCGGTTAAGTGAAAGGTGGATTAATGCAACATACATTCTGCAGTTTATTGAAAATTATAGGCACTGAATTTCTTAATTTCCACGTACCGAAGCATGCGACTTAATGCTATAATTTATTTTTCTTACCAGCATTGGAATTAAACAGCATTTGATTTTCAAAAAGGCTATGAAAACATCGCTTAGTAACAGTTCAGAACTTCTATAACTTATCCCAGATTTCCCAATTTGATAAGATTCAATAAACCCAGATGATCATAAAAAGGAAACTAGCGTGATCAGTACTAATATTATTCCGCGGCCTGGGTACTTGTCAAGAATACATCGGATGACATGTTCTGCGGATATGCTACAACTTTAAACTTCAAAAGCATACATACCCAGTTCCCGTGTCTGTCCACTGTTTGTGATGCCTGGATTACGGCAATAGTCATTTGCAGCTCGGGACCCGGGCCAGAGAAGGAACGACGGAGGTGAGGGCTAGTTGTCATGGCAACAAGGCAAAAGAGCGCGAGGACCACACCCAATGAGCGATCGGCAACGATTCAGTCAAAGGGCGCACGAAATGCATTTCGATAGTGGTTTTGTACCTTGTGGAAGATAGTCATTCCGACACTTTAAGCGCAGTTTTAAAGAGCAAAGCAGTGTATACAGTAAAATAAAAGGGCAAATCTATTTTAAGTCATCCTTAAAACTACATGAAAAAAAAAAAGTTAGAAAATCGAAAATCCCTGAGAAACAATTTTCTCCTACCGGTTGTTTTATCCACTTTTATTTCTTCATGAATTTTTATCATTCTTACTCAGCAAGAAATTTATTTGAAATTAAAAAGAAAACGAAAATTTTTAATTGGATTGTTTTTGCAGCATCTGAAGCACAAGAATAGTTTTCTCCTGCCACTTGTTTTACTAATTTTTACTTCGTTAAGTTTTCCTCTTTGTTGCTCAACAAGAAATTTATTTAAAATTAAAAGGAAACCCAGAATTTTAAATTAATGCTTTATGTGCAATGTGTCAAAAGGATTGTTTTCGAAGCATCTGAATTACAAACTAAAATTAAGTGAGAAAAGTGACCTAGAAATATCCTCTTAATTATTTGTGTGTCATACAATTGGATTAGAAAGACTTCTACAATAGGTTCAACCTGAAAACAGGATATATTTTCTCCCACAGATAATATTCGAAATGAGTGACGAAGTTCCTTAATAGTAACAACAAAATTCAGTACACATTATAATGTTAATTTCACATTTATATTATGTTAGATAGAGTAAGATTTACATATTGTCTCAAGTCTCCACGTAGATAAATTAACACTGTACTACATTGTAGCTCTGAAGTATCCTTACTCTCAGATAACGCTCAAGTGGATGGAGTCCGGGGATGTCGAAAGCCATTTCACGGTGCTAAAGTAAGACTTCGAAAATAATTTATTAAATGTTACTAATTTCCGCTAAGTATGCAGACTTCCCCAACACATTGCATAAACGCAATTATTATTTACTACGGTACCAAATTTTTCACGCCTTTTGAAATACGTTTGAATTTGGTTCCCTAGAAACATAAAAAATTAGGGAATAAAAATTTTTGTTGAGTAGGTTATATGTTCACTTCATTAACTGCTAAATCAAGTCAGTTAGGTTTATGATTTATTGATAGAAGCAACAATGAAATTCACAACAGACAAATACTTCTTAGAAACAGCATTTATTGAAGTGAAGATCTACGACCTTTTTCAATAAATATCTGCTAAAATATATTCAAGGTAAATGCTAATGTACAACCAGTGCCAGTGCAGCTCTACAGGACTAGATCTCGGATCATTTGTTCAGATTTATTCGATCCCAGATTGAATCCCAGATTTAATTCAGCATTTGTCGGTTTACGAACAAATACACAGATAGCAGAAACGAGTTATTGACAGTGCACCAAAATAGCAACCAGTCAAATTGTAGACACAGCACGCAGGCAATAAGACATGAGATGCAGACTGTGGCATTTTATCGAGTACTCGAGTCAAATTTATTATTTATTCTACTTATTTAAAGTTATTTAAATAAATTCTCATTTATATATATGTATTAGGAATAAAAAGGAAAATTATAGCAGCCAACATTCACAAACAACTATATTCAAGCTGAAGAATTCTAAATGAAAAACGTGTCCAATGTGGCATTATCAATGGAGAAGCGTATTTCGTGAACAAATATTTGCTATAGTTAGATGAGAAACAACTTTCACAAACTCAGCGAAGAGCAGCATTTTGTTCTTCTGGTGGACAAATGCTCGGGAACCGCTAGAAGCGCAAATCTCGATGGTATTGAACCAAAATGTTTGGACCTGTCAGTAAGGATGTCGGATAGGTAAATGGGAATTTGAGGAATTCAAGAACGCAATTTCGTTGCCTGATTTGTGGGCATACAATATTTTGTTGGTTTTCTAAGAGTTACTAACTTTTTGGTCTATTCTTTATTTTATTATACGTTACTTGAAATCGATGAAAATCAAAAAGGAGAAATGTGAAAAAAAACCTCTCAGGGTAATCATAGTCATTTATCCTGTTTCTTAAATACACCATCCAAATCAAAATTATGGCAATGCACGCGAGGGTTGCTTTCCTGAAGGAGAGAACTGCCTTCGGGGGAGGACTTTTTGAGAGAAACTGGATTATATTTGCGTTACAAAAGGCGAAAGCACGAAAACCCCCACGCGGCCAGCTCGTTCTGTGAGATTTAGACCCAGGTCGAAGTACCAGTGTTAGCGATTTTACCGATCAGCTACTGGAGGGGCAATACACCATTCGGAACGCTCATGCGCATTTGTGTCTACCAATCGCGTTTTCATTGCTGTAGGGAATGCAAGACTTATTAAACGAGAACAATTTAGCATACATGAGTAATATTAGGAAAAGAATTGAAATTCATATTGCAAACCCTACCAACAATGTTTAGTTTACCCTACCAACAGGTCTTTCTAAAAAATGAGACAAAATATATATATATTTCTTAAATTTTTAAGAAAACATCTGCAAGTCTTCCCAAATGAAATGCGAAATGGCTCCATTTATTTTATTTACCGCCTTTCTTCTTTCTTGTACGCACAGGCTATATTAGAGTGTCACTTTAATGTAATATCTAATAATTTCCTAGCAAAAATCTCTTATTTATAATGCGACGCAAAATTCAGAGTTGGAATGAAAAACTGTTCATTTCTCCGTAAGAATACCCAACGCGCTATTTAGATGATTTTGAAAAAGACAGTCTTGCAACTAAAGAAAAAAACTCCAGTATATGATGGGTAAACGTAGAAAAATCTCGATAGGAAAAAAATTGTGGAGAGTAAGGTATTTTAATAGATTGATGATGTGCACTTTTGTGCGCAATATAACAGCTAAATTCCAGGGCAAGAATTCATTTACCCTTTTGAGAATCTTATTCAAGATCTGGATTCGCGCGTAAGATATTCTCCGATTGGTATGTCATAAAATTTTGCACCTTTTAGCAGAAATAAGGGAAATGAAGACAGCGTGGAGGAGGGGGTTGAGAAAGGGGAAGAAAGAGTCCCGCTTGTAGGCCAGCCACACCCAAAAGAGCATTAGATTTAAATTTTGAATGTGGTAAAATAACTGAGACCTTCGTGATTCAGTTCCGACTTTTTCCTTCTTTTTTAATATTATACTATTTTTGCACGTATCCCAAAGACGAAGATGGTTCTAAAAATAGTCGATCGAACTCCACTGACATTTTGTAGCCGTGGCACTATTGCCAGATTGCGCTTTTTAGAGTTTTTCGTTAAGTTCGATCGATTCTATCCGTTCATCACTTTGGTATTCAAAAGGTCCTGCAATCTGCCAAAAGATTTCTCTCGGAAAAGTTCCAGCCGCCTCTTGCTATACTCTTGACTTGAGGGTGGGGACGAAAACCTGTTCTGGCTGGCGGCTTCCAATGCAGAATCGGATCTTTTCTTCGTGACATATCAAAATATTTTTATACCGAATTTTGAATCCAAGTATGTATAATAATGAGCTTCTCTTGCATGCCTCTCTAATCACAGCTTAAATTGCGCCGGTACTTCTCAGTTTTTGAGATAAATCATAATTTTGGCCGGAGAGCACCGGAGCCCTAAATAAGACGGCCCGGCACACCTTTTATGCAAGTTAACCACAATTTCAGCTAACAAATTTTACTTTAATAATAAATATGCCTTAAAAATCGATTCTAACTTCCGCAGGCCTGTCTTTCCCTCGGACAGAGGTTGAGACTTTTGAGGGAAGAAAAGCTCTCACCCACATGCCTTTTTTTCCAGGAAATGCAATGAATGTATGAGGGCGGGTTAATTTTTCGTTCTTTGAAAGGGCTAAAAGGCATCACCCCGGTCATGCACGTGCGGTGATGCCTTTTAGCAGTGGTCTTTAGTGATTAAAACTTCCTTCCACATGTTGATGCTGTTTCTAGAATTCTCACTGATCTCCTTTGCGACGCTTTAATAGTTTTATCATTTTTCATTGGCGTTTCATTCACCATTTTCAATGGTTTTTATATCCATCATCCCTTGAAATAGTACATTATATGTATAATAAGGGCTTAAATTCAAATGAGGATCGGCTGAGATACTTCTTAGCTCCTGAGTGGAATTTTAATTCCAAATGTAGCTCAAAATAAAACGAGGTCCGATAGTTTATTTTTTATTTAACGATTTATAATTAATGTAATAATTTATTAAATTTCTATTTATCTCTTTACATATCTTTCAGTTTCAATTTAATTACTTAACTATTTTAATTTAGTTATTTTATTCATTTATTGTTTCCTTTCTTCCTGACAGTCTTCCATAAGGCCCCGGCACTACTAATTTTAGAAATTAATCAAGTAATTCTGAATTACGGATGTTAATTCTGTTACGGATTTTTTTCGGCAACGCATATGCAATATATACAAGGCTCCGACAGATAAAACTTCAGAATTACTTGATTACTTCGTTACCTTCTTCTTCACCTTTTACTGTGTTGAGACATTAGGATTTTTTGAAAGCAGGAAAGATGTGAGAAATGAGCAATGCCGTCGCCGGGACTCCGATCACGGAGCTCTCGAATACGCGTCGAGTGTGTTGACCATTACACCACGAAGGCATGTTAAGAAGGCGGGAGAAATACTTTCCCTTTTAAAGGGCGACTGGGGATTAGGGGACTCAGTCGCCAAATCCTGGTGGTGGAGAATCATCATCCACCACCTTTTTAGTTCGAGCACCAGTGTAGAATTATTAGTATATTTTTGAAACAGGGGAAGAGACAAATAAGCAGTGCCCTCGCCGGGACTCAAACCACGGACCTCTCGAATACTCGCCGAGCGTGCTGACTACTACACCACGAAGGCATGGCAAGAAGGTGGAAGAAATACCTTATAACTGTTCTAAAAAAACCTTTTATAAATATGTAACTAACAAAGTAAATTGAAAGAGTTTTTCTTAATTATAATTAGGTATAAGGATTAATCTTCATTACAAATAAAACTGGCACAAGTGATTCACTTATGTATACAGACCACGCAAAGAAGGAAAAAAAAAAAAAAAACACTCTCTCTCACAGAAAATCACTACACCAGTTTAAGCCACCACTATGTTTCTACCGAAGTTAGGATATTCGCATACCTAATTTGATAGCACTATAAACAATAAAATCCCGTTACTGCAGCGCACGTGTTTTTCGCGTTCTGCTGAAAGTTGCATGAAAATTCCGTTCTCGTGCTTGCAGTTTTTAAGGTGGTATGAATTAGATGGGGCCGCTTCATAACGGTGCACAGCCTTGATGCTTGCTCATTAAACACAGATCGGCCGCCATTCGTCAAGAAAGAAACCTTCATAAAAGCACCCTAACAAATGCGTTTGAACGCTTATAGAGATCAGTTTTTAACTTGAAGAAAAGCAAATTTCGTACAGGTGCCCGAACCTTTATGACCTATGCAAGTCGTTTTTTCGATTGCTTCACTGAAGATAATTAAGCAGTGGTTGAAATAAAGCCACGTTGCCCTTATGCGAAACTACTTCGCTTTAAGGTGCAGGCACCTTTATGAAAAAGGCCGAATTTGCAAAACTTTTTTTTGCATTTTTATGGGCGGGTTACTGTTACCGACGGATGACGCTACAAAAGGTCGTTCGCACATCATGAAAACGGGTTTGATAATAAATTTTTATACATAAAAGAAGGTTATCTTGCAGTGATTTGCTTCTATCTGATAGCGTTGATTCTTGACTCTAGCTGTAGCTCGAATTTTCCATGAAATTTAACTTTTTCTTAGCCCCGTTATGTCAATTTTATCCCATTCCTCTCTTGCGTGGTGTTTCAAAGTCCTTTCGGTGTTCTTGGATGCTGTTTTCCTAAGCCTCATTTTGCAAACCGAAAACGCAAAAGTCCATAGGTTCAGAGTCAGATGATTTTTAAGAGTATTTGAGTAAATGAGACACATTTTATTTCTATTTCTGATTCCGCTTTTGCTAATTAAGCAGGAGTTGTCTTAGACGTGTGACTTATGGCTTCGTACATATGAAGCTCAACTTTATTAATCTACTTTCCACATAAGAAGGAATTCGACTTAAAAATTAGTTCTAAAATATTCTGCTGATAGTACAGTAAATTCAGCTTACTTGAGACTTTTTGAGCTTCAATTTGCCTTTGTAACACAGTTCCGCAACTATCATGAACCCCTCGGAAATTTTTTTTTGTACGTCGATGAAGCCATGTCGTACGGTCATTTTCGTCAGTTAAGAAAAGAAACTTAATTTTTTTATTAGCCATTTAAATGCACCCATGCCCAATTCAGTGTTACTACACATTTCCATTTATCAGCAGCCAGGTGCTTTTCATTAACTGTTCAACGATTTGTTTTTTCTTTCCGCATTATAATTTGACAAAAGTAGTGGAACTTTAGGTTTAAACTTTAACTTAAAATCTTTATGGATTGTTTTACTTAAGAATGGTAGAAAATCTTTTCAGTTGCGATGCAATGAATCTTTTGAGTCGATTGATTTTCTGTGCGGAACAGAGACTTCACTTTCTTGATATTTACCCCCATTCAAACAGTCTAAGGATGCAGTTTTGCGGATATTTTTTTCATTTTTACTTTCAGTCACACGCTTATTCCTTGTCAAATTTAATATAATAAAAATACTCTTCTTTGAAATACAATAAACTCGATTTTTACACTGCTTTACAATTTATTGATAAAAAAATTTTTCCTAGGAAAGTGCATTCACGTAACTTTTGAGCCGTCTATCAGTTTTAGGAACCACTTCCAATGTAAATCTCTTATTATATATTCAAATCAAAACAAAAGAGTAGCAAACTATTATATTGAAAATACCAAATCTGTATTTCCAAATGCTAAAAAAAATTAAACAGGGAATCGTTTCCATAAGGAGCAAACGGAACCACGCAAAGACAATATACAGTGTACGTGGCGTCAAAATGAATATTACCTTCTATTACGAATGATGCCAAGTACCGTCAATAAATGTGTTTCTTATCCTTAACTGTTAAATTAATTTAAACAATTCTCAATCCTCTTGATATACTAAGTTTACTTTGAAATAGCTGTCCAACATTAGAATGAAATGATATTTTAAGCATTCTGCCATTTCTTTGTCAAAATTCAAAATGAAATACTAAGAGCAAATGTTTTTGAATCAGACAGTACTGATTTCACTTTTGGACATAATACTATGACTAGAAAACACACACACACAAAAAAAAAAAAAAAGGGAGAGAGAAAGGAAAGGAAAAAAAGAAATTGAAGTGAAAGAAGAAATAATGCATAAACACGATTGCGAGTTAATCGAACTATACAGAATATACAGACAAATAACAGCAAAATTCAAGTACAACTTTTAGATCACGAATAATAAAACAGTGGCCGCTTAAATAATGAATTGTACCGATGGAATTGTATTGTCAGAAGTACAAGCTATTACCTTTAAAAATTATCAAGGGAGTTCCATGCCTTATTCTTCTTGATAAAATTGTAGATGAATTTTATAAAGAGAGTTATTCAATATTTTGTTCAATTAAACCATACGATAAATTCTCTTAAAAATAAAACATCATTAATTATGTTAAACATCATCTCTAAAACATCATTAATTATGTTATAAGTTTTAAAAAAGCTTGTTTTAATTTTTTTAAAATTTTTTTTCCTTCTTCTTTAAGGCTTGAAATCAGGTATTATTCTAAATTACACAAATTTCCTGTTCTGGCATATAAACGCTTGCCTTTTCATTTAGTGGTCCTATTTGTTGCTCGAAGGCAAAGGATCCCTGGCGAGGAGAAAGAAAAGGTCCGACCACAGCTTGAATGGTTGTTTTTTCCTTTTAAAAATAGCTGCAAAATTCTCCACATGTAATTAATTAATGATAGAATAATATATTTTTTTAATCCTATCAGCTTCTTAAAACGTATGACTGTATTCTGTACCTTGAATTCCTACGGATTAATTTAAAAACTATTATGCTTACCAAAACTACATTGATTAAAATTGTGTCAAGCGCTAATTTGGAATCTCAATATGAAGACCATGTTGCAGTTTCTTTTCCCGGAAGAACTATACGCACCAAAAAAAGTATGGTATGCACCGTTCCACCCTACTCTCAGTCGCCTTTAGATGGCGGGAAATGTAAAAAATGGTTTTTAATGTAAAAATGTAAAAAATGGCCTTGTGTCATTTTGATACAACGGTAAGCCAGCAATCCAAGATTTAATCAATCCCAATTCTACTCCGGGTACGTGAACAGTCGATCTGTAGAGTTTCAATCCTTAATGAATATCTGGAATGCTACTAAGACTGTCGGGTAATTTATGCCCCGGCTTGTGCTTACGGCTTGAATCTCCAAAGATTGCGGAGCTTCAGATTACATAATGAATCAAAATTAATGCTGAAGTTTACAGTGCAAAAGCCTAACAAGCTTTAGTTCAGTTCTAACTAAGAGCATGACTTAATTCGGCTAGCAAGAAAGCTAACGCCGGATAACTGTAAATCTCGGAGTTGGTCGAAGGAACTATCACAACGATCAGAGTGGCTGTCAAAAGTTTCAATAATCCCGTTCTTATGTATCCGTACATTTGCATCTTGGTGAGACCTAACAAAAAATAAAACTAACAATACAATTCAAACAAAAAGATAATGGGCTTCTCAAGCTCTTATTAAGCAGATTAACAAATTCTCCATAATATTTTAATTACTCCATAATATTTCCTATTTGTTAAATGACTAACGCAATGTTACAAATCAGTTACAGCACGATATCAATATTTACACTTTAGTTGTTTATATAACTTGTGGTAAAACGCTGCTTAAGCTCATTGCTCAAAAATAACTTGTCTATAATTTCCCCTACCCTTTCAGAAAACAGGGAAAAAGAAAGATGAAAGCAAACTGCTGCACGCAAATTGTGATTCAAATTTCGTGATTTACAATATTCCATATGAAAGCGAGTAAAGAGAAACTGTCAAGAAAACAAGCAACGTGTTTATCACAATGCTTATGAGCTTCCTCTTCCTACTTAAAGTAATCCATAGATAAAAATCAGCGGTTTCATTTATGAATGAGTTATTACAAATTGCCTTCATAAAAGCAACACCCCTCCAAGTGTAAGCACATTTCTTCAAAGCGACACAGCAAGTTAGGAAAGAATAGGAAAAGCGAAAATTCGCCGCCAGAGGCTAGTTTGTGTCAATATGACACATATATTTATTCTTGAGCTCATTGTTCTCATCTTCGCACCTAATCAGAGTGCAATTAAATCTTAAATTAAGCCATCATCTTTCTTAAATTACCATTCAGAAATAATTTCTGACAGCGGGAGTTTCTGAATCTCAGTTATTAAGGATTTTAGTTATCTGCGGCTACATATTTACTAAGCACAGATGATAGTCTCAGAATCCCGTACGAATTCGTACTACCACATACGTACGGAAGTGCTTAGTGTAGACGATGTATAAAGCGCTCAAGTGCCCGCATAGTTACTGTTTTACTTAAAGCAAAACATGGAATGATACACGAAAATTGTAATAATTCAAAAGCTAAAAAAGAATAATGAAACAAAAATTAATTTTTACACACATGGTTCCAAAAAATCTTGCTTGTTTTTCGCATAATACGTGAAACTGAATTACCGCAGGAAAATTCTTGTTGGTTCTTTGTTTACAGCAAAGTGCGCGAGGGTTATCTGCTTAATGAGAAGGATTCTTCACAGATTTTCAAAGCCAAAGGGTTATTTAATTGGATTATGGTAAAAGCAAGCGAAGAGTGCCCATCAGTGGTAGAGACATAAAATCGCTAAACACTGCTAGTTCGACATGGATTCAAATGGGCTGGTTGCATGGCTGTTATACCCCGTGTGTACCGTGGAACCGGTTTCCTTCAGAAAGTCCTCTACGAAGGCATCTCTCCCCTCGTGTGCTTTGCCATAATTAGATAAACCAGAGAGAGAGCGCGCTACTTGCCTAAAGAGAAATATACCTTCGTGGAAGACTTTTTACGTGAAGCAGGCTCGTATTCCAGTTCCACATGGAAAAAAACCACGAAACCTTCCACGCAGCCAGCCTGTTGTTTCCCGTAAACTGAATTCGAGGCGAAATAACAGAGTTCAACCGTGTTACCGATCGGCAGCTGTTGGGCCTAAATGTGTTCTTTAGCCTTTACTGAATGAATTTCTAAGCATATTGCGTCCACCAGCGGCCGAGCGGTAAACGTACCTGAACACTGGTACTTCAATCTGAGGTTCGAATCCCGCGACTGGGTTGGCTGCATGGGCGTTTTCGCGGTTTTTTCCATGTGTAACATGTATAAGCCAGTTCTCCTTAGAAAGTCCACCACGAAGGCATTCCTCCGCTTAGATAGCCCTCGAGGTTTTGTTGTAATCACATAAAACCCAAACCACCTAAGGATATTGCACTACATTCTTTTATATAGTTTTATTGTCTATGATTCGTACATCCATAAGTATTTTACCAAGTTCTTAAAAGCCGCAAAACATCGTGCTAAAACTTTTCATGTTACCCTTTTTAAATTCTTGTTTAGACAGATAATCAAAGTTTTCAGAATGCAGCTCCTTTGAACCACCTTACCCTAAAAATGACCACTATCTAAAAAATAGTTTTAAAATTCGCAAACTATTTACATTCCTCAAAGTTATATCGTAAGCTCAGTCGGCATATTTTCTGCACGTATGACCATATCACTGAATGAGTCTGCAACTGACAGCCGATATAACAGTCTTCTCACTCGTAAGAAAGAGTTTTAGCAGTTTGATAGTCACTATAATATACAAATCAACGGCAGTTCGGAAATAATGCAACAGATCAAGATTTATCTCAGCCGACCTCATTTGTGTTGTCTTTTATAGCTTAGTAAATCCACTGCTAGATTACCCAAATGGAAGATACGGTATGTTTCAGAAACAGGAAATTATATTCAAAAGAACAGGATATTTATTAAAAAAATTAAGCGGTTACTGAAGAGAGAAGGAAGAAGGTAGGAGGATTTCTTTACGCTCCATTACACATTCTTCTCTTATTTTCCTGCTTTTGTTGTTAGTTATACCGTCATTGTAATATCAGAAAAAGACTTGTTAATACAAAGAAAAAAATGTATTGCAACAAAATGTCTCCAACTTGTTCAAAATTCTTTTGCACTCAAACTACTGTTTATGTTGCCATATGCACGGTGAGTTCGTTTGATGGCAAAGTACAACACTTAAAAATGAAAGGATTTCATAATTTTACTTTCTGTACAAAAATGTTAAAAAATTAACTATTGAAAGAATTTTAAAAAGTGGACATTTTTCAAGAAAAGAATATTAAAATGAACACATTTCAATTACCTAAACGATTTACATGTCTAATATGATTTCAGCCTATGCGTTTATTCAGGCCACTGCCAAACGCGGTACAACCGGCGCGGCCGCAACGAGTAGGAAAACTTTTAGAATTTAAGGAGGCACGGGGCAGCATAATTATAATTTAAGGAGGCACGGGGCAGCAGAGATTGCGCCGAGTGACAAAAAGTCTAGTGCCGCCCTTGCGCTCATTGTGTGTGGTGTAAAAGCACTCTACAGATCAATGTTTATTAATGCTTAACAATGTGTTTACCCGAAACACTGTGTACAGTGAAGTTTCTAATAACATATAATAAACATCAGTATCTAATTACATATTTATCTAATTACATATAATCATCATCAGTATCTAATTACATATTTATCTAATTACATATAATCATCATCAGTATCTAATTACATATTTATCTAATTACATATAATCATCATCAGTAGTATATACTGATGATGATTATATGATGATGATGATTATATAATCATCATCAGTTACATACATATTTAATTACATATAATAAAAGTTTAAAAAAATTATGCAAAGACCTACACCTTTGTCAAATATTAAGTTCTCATACAACATAAATTTAATGAACTTTTACATCTATGAATATGTTCATATGATTCCACTTGTCAACTTTATAAACTGTAATAACCTCGTGGACAGCGCTTTCGTATTATTATTACAGTTCATTATAACATTGTATTCCCAGTACTTATTATATTTATTTGTTGTTTTTGTT
>KK122533.1:84249-113508 GCA_000611955.2 Stegodyphus mimosarum
TATCTAATTACATATAATCATCATCAGTATCTAATTACATATATATCTAATTACATATAATCATCATCAGTATCTAATTACATATATATCTAATTACATATAATCATCATCAGTATCTAATTACATATAATCATCATCAGTATCTAATTACATATATATCTAATTACATATAATCATCATCAGTATCTAATTACATATATATCTAATTACATATAATCATCATCAGTATCTAATTACATATATATCTAATTACATATAATCATCATCAGTATCTAATTACATATATATCTAATTACATATAATCATCATCAGTATCTAATTACATATATATCTAATTACATATAATCATCATCAGTATCTAATTACATATATATCTAATTACATATAATCATCATCAGTATCTAATTACATATATATCTAATTACATATAATCATCATCAGTATCATATACTGATGATGATTATATGATGATGATGATTATATAATCATCATCAGTTACATACATATTTAATTACATATAATAAAAGTTTAAAAAAATTATGCAAAGACCTACACCTTTGTCAAATATTAAGTTCTCATACAACATAAATTTAATGAACTTTTACATCTATGAATATGTTCATATGATTCCACTTGTCAACTTTATAAACTGTAATAACCTCGTGGACAGCGCTTTCGTATTATTATTACAGTTCATTATAACATTGTATTCCCAGTACTTATTATATTTATTTGTTGTTTTTGTTACAGTAAAAGAGATGTTCAATTTAATTGTAAATTTCAAATTGCATTGAAACTACACTGGTTATCGTAAATCAAGGAAAAATCACAAAAATAGCGATATTTACCTCAAAAATAAGCCAAACCGTGTAAAATTTGAATATGTTGCCAAGTAAGAGTAGTTGAATAAAACTGCAATATGCAGATTAGTGGCGCTGCACTCGGAATACGTCATCTGCGAGGAGCATAAAAGTCCATGTTTGAGAGCAAGCCCACATATTTCAATGTGATAATGACATCAGAAATCTGAGATAGCCAATTCGTAACAATGACCTCCAGGCATGATTTGCCAACAGAACTACGATGGAGAGCCATTGGGAGACTAGAGGCAGGACAAAGTCAAACAGAAGTGGCCAGATGGCTAAACGTGAGTCCTTCTGTGGTTCATAGAGTTTGGAGGCAATTTCAAACCACAGTTTCGGCCTAGGAGTTCAGCCAAGGTCGACCGACTGCTACGACGAGCGCCGAAAACCGACATTTGACATTATGTGCACGCAGAAATAGAACCGCTACACCGACTCTTCTTAGATCCTCTCTTGCTGCAGCCACCGGAAGGTTAATCTCAACGTCAACTGTGCGTAGAAGGCCTCACGAAGGTAGTCTGTATGCGAGGCGACCAGACATTTGCGTGCCGCTCACGTCACGGACCGTTTGCAGTGGGCACGACAACATGTCCACTGGACACCTGATCAATGGAGGGCTGTTCTCTTGACGGATGAGTCCAGGTTTAGCCAGAAAGAGATAGTAGGCGTTATTTGATATGGAGAGAACCTGGAACCCGTTATCATCCGTCAAACACTCGTGAAAGAGATGCATACGGAAGAGGCAGTGTCTGCGTTAGGGGTGACATCTCTTTGGGTGGACACACAGAGCTCCATGTCTTTCCAAGGGGAACCGTGAATGCTCAGGTTTATATTGACGACGTCCTTGATGCGTATGAGGGCCCGTATGCCGGGTCAATAGGTGATGCTTTGCTGTTACAGGACGACAACGCAAGGCCACACAGGGCACGCATCTTAGATGATTATCTTCAACAGCAAACAATTATGCGCATGGAGTTGCCAGCTCGATCCCCGGACTTGAATCCTATCGAGCACGTTTGGGATGCTTTAGGGAGACGTCTAGCTACTCGCAATATGCCCCCTCAGACCCTTGTCGCGCTTGAAACTGCTTTGCAAGAGCAATGGCTCTCGCTTCCTATGGAACTGATAGACCGCATAATTGAAAACATCACACATCGCTGTATGTGCTGTATTGCTTCTAAAAGCGATCATATTCCATATTGAAAGTACTTTTCCTATAGCAAACTGACACCTTCGATTTGTTTATTTTATACATGTGCTAATTTCTATATTGCCATAATTGTCTGGTAATTTCTTTTTATGTTATTTGATACCTTACTATGTGTTGTATATTGTGGATAAGTTTCATAAAATTCTACGTGTAATCTCTAGGGCCAATGTTTAAAGAAATAACTTTATAATTATAAAAGATTCAAAGTACGAACATTAAAAGAAGTAATCTTATTGTAAAACTAAACCATTGAAAGTATATGCCTAAGGGAACAATATTTAAAGAAAGAATTTTACTATTATGATGCGAAATGATTCAAAATACATGTCCAAGGCAATATTCAAAGAAATAATTATGGTATTGCAAAACCAAATGACTGAAAGTACAAGTCTAAGACCAATATTTAGAGAAGTAATTTTTATTGTGGACTTGTGTAGACTAAATGATTCTACACAAGGTTCATAATATATGACTTTAAAATACAATTTTTTAATTTTAAAAACGCTGCAATGTAAATTACATATGCTTTAATTTATGTTCGCTATATACTACATATATTAAAAAATAAAATAATTATTTAAGTGATTCAGAAATGCATTAATTACTTTCAAATTTCCCAGTTTTTCCAAAAAAATTACAGACTGATTAAATAATTATAATAACAAATTTAAAGAACCTGTTATTTGCCAAATGACAGCTCTTTGAGAACTGTAGATGCGTAAGGTTGTGTGGAAAATTAATAATAATAATAGCAACAACTTATATTTCGATAAAGGAGAAAACAGTCTGATTAAAATTTGAGGAAATAAGGCTCTGTAGTTATGTTTACACGCTCACTGGCTCATTTTCTTGTGATTAGGTCTATGTTATTAGCAGTATTTTAGAATAAATTAACACTATTTACATAACGTTTTTATACGTTCGATCCCATCAAAATTTATTATAGTTTGCAGTTGCAACGCCATTACATTCAGCAATAATTTGCCAAAATATTAAATGTAGAGGTCAGTTTTACAAATGATGTATTTCACACAGCAAACATTTTTCCCCTCCGCATCCTATCAGTCTTCCATTAAAAAACAGCTGAGCATCCAAGAAAAAAGACCGCAATCCCTAGTTCCTCATCCTTACTTTAAAGCCAGTGAAATTTAACGATTTACAGCATCACATTATTTTAAAGATGACAGAGTCACATTCCATGTATTTTTCACATTGTAAACTACATATCTTTTCATATGATGCAGATCCGGGAAATAAATACAGTAAACGTTTAATAAGCCGGAAAGTTCGTGGATTCGGCAATGTTAAAATATCAAGTAAGCCAGACTATCGGACTTAACAACTTAAACGAGTTTTGTGAATATAACTTATCGCAAAGCTTAAACGAAGCTCTGCACGAGAGTTAAATCTACAAATCCACTTGATGACTGAAAACATACTAGAAAAGAAACAAAATATGCATAATTTTTTATTCCTAATTAATTTACTTCTACAGTATTATTATTGCACAAAGACTTTTCAGATCTCTAATGTTAACCATCTTCTCAAAACATAATATAAAAATTCCATTTTCCCCACTGTTTAGTGATTATTATCCTACACTGATTCTCCCATGTATTTAAATCAAAATCAGGGCTTACTATTCCGTAACACAATTCAGTAACTAATAAGCTGTTCTTGAATACAGATTTCCATTAGTACCATACTTAATATTATTTTAAATAACCACGTACGTTTATTTCAGACCAATTGATTAGACGGAATTTCTGTTACGTATATTGAATATCTGAGTTCTGAACATTGAAATCCATGAATTGCTTCATGCAATATAAAATTCATTAGATTCCAAGCACATTTGTATGAAAATTGCAACATAGTCATATATTGCGTAAGAACTTGCCACAGATATAACACTTCTTTACTTTATGAAAGTGAAAGCTACAACAATGTTATCATAACGCAGTAGTTGCAGGTATGTTTCACAAGAGGTGTATGTGCTTAATTGCATCACTTGTGGCTAACATCTCCATTCAAGACACTACTATCCAAGAAAACCAAAGAAAAGCATGACGAAAAATGCAAATAATGACGAAAAATTTAAAAATGCATGAATCCATTTAGAAAAACGAGGTAAAATTAAATAATAAAGCAAATAAATAAAATGAAACAGTCACACATTTAAAATAGAAAAAGAGACAGCTATTAAAATTAATGCGGGCAGTGAGAAGTGAGACCATTTTGTAATGAAATTACTAAACGTAAAAAAGACAAAATTAATTTCAAAATTTCAAGTTTAATTTTAAAAATAAAGCAAAAATGAAAATTATTTTCGAAAATGGAGAAACTTAAGTAAATAGAAAGAAGTCCTATTTTTGAAAGATGCAAGTTGAAATGTGCATAACACAGAAGGAAATCAAGAGAAAATTGTTAAGACAGGTTCATTCTACTATTCTACGTAGAGATTTAGAGCAAAAAAAATATTTAGAATGATTCTGCCATATGTTTTGTAATTCTACAGATGAAAGTCATTGATGTAATAAATTAATATACTAATTTGCATGCTAATTCCTTTATAACAGTGCTGTATATTAACAAATTTTAATAACTGATGACTTAATTATGAATAAAGCTTTTATATATTAATGTTTTAGTGGATAAATCTAACGGTTTTTAACAAAAAAGGAAGGGGGGGGGTAGCGCAGTTTTTAACAGTGATAATATTGTGGTGGTTTTGCGGTTTTTAGGGATAATATCCAACCATCATCATTATTATTACAAATGTTGCTTTTTGTTTAATTTTAAACCTTTCGAAAATAAAAAGCAATTTGTCTAATTTGGACAAAGTTGCCTTACCCAATAATATTGTCTATGTGTCTGTACACTGTAATTATATCACCTACAGTGCTACAATAATATAGTCTATGTATCCATTTTTAATACATTTTAATCAATTATTAAATTATTGCAAACCTTTTGCTTGAGGGAAGAAGTGGACGTATCAGTTTTCCTTAGCTTTTTCTAAATTTTTATTACTTAAAAAATTTTTTTAACATTTTCGGAGTCTTACCCGCTTGGGCACTGGTGGAGCCAGGTACGTGGTTCTGAGTTTGAAGACTTAGACGCTGATCCTAAAACGATGTTACGTGCAACGAATTTAACGACGACAAACTAGGAAAAGCTTTATTAATGCAAGCAGGAAACTATTGTGCCGCTCTGTATAATAAAAATGCATTTATTCTAATTTATTGATTCAAAGGATGCTTTTTTTCTTTCTGAATTTACCAAATTTGAACTAATGTATGTTTGTCGATGGCAAGAAACCTTTTCCCATTTAAAAATTTAGATAAATCTTGAAAAATGTAATTGCACTTTTAAATTACTCAATGTTTTATTCACAGATTTCTAAGTTTCCTCTGTAATTAAACTGTTCACTCAAAAGTGACAAACAAGCATAAATTTTTTAAATTACGCAGAAGGCAAAGCTGAGTTGGGAGTTGATAATTAATAAAACTATCGATTACCAGGGCGATAAGACAAGGACTCCTTTTCTTCAATCGTAAAAATTTTTTGTCTGAAAAATATACAAACCCCAAAACGAAGAATTTTATAAAGGCTTGCTTAAAGAAAAGTAGTTCAATACCAAAAAATATGAAGAAAATCAAAACAGACCATTCATTTTCTTTCTTTCTTTTTTTTAACTCTTCAAAGAGAGCCATTTGTGTCTGATCGCGCTCGAAATCGATAGTTTTATTCAAAATCTAAGCCAAACTAAGACTGCCTTTCTTGCCTAATTTTACATTAGCGTGTTTCACTTTTAATTTGATACATAGTTTTCTCTAATCTGATGATGGAATGGGTTGGATTTAGTAAATATAAAGAGCACACCAGATGCTTACGTGGAAGATTTTCTATGGAGAACTAACCAGTATTCATGTTACATATAGGGAAAAAAGGTGAAAAACTCTTGTAGCCAGCCCAATCACCTCTTTAAAACCTCGCTGCAGGTGCCATTGTTCAGCAGTCTTACCCATTCGGCTATTGTTGGGCTGTCAATGGTGATAGGGGTGGTTATGGGTTATTCAGTTATGGCAAAGCACACGAGGGCTATCTGCCTAAAGCGAGAGATGCCTTCGTGGGGGACTTTTAAGAGAAAGTGGCTCGTATACACGTTACACATGGGGAAAACCACGAAAACGCCCATGCAGCCAGCCCGTTCGCGGGATTCGAACTTCAGAGCGAACTACCAGTGCTCAGCGTCTTTACCGCTCGGCCGCTGGTGGGCCCCAATGGTGATAGGATTCTTATATATAGAAGATGCTAACGGCATCAACCGAATATGTGCGTTGTATAGACGGTATATCAATTTAAAAAGATTTTATAAAATTCCTTATGGTCCTAGGTACTCATTTAGAAGATGGATGCTTGTGAAATTTATAACAGATGTTTAAAATGGTATTGTGTGTCAAGGAGAGTTGGATTATTGAGTTTATGTGGAATTTTGTTTTCTTTTGCTAATGGATCAGATGCCTTCGTGGAGGACTTTCTAGGAAAACTTCCGTGCAGCCAACCCGTTCGTTGGGATTTGAACTCAGATTGGACAACTAATGTACAGCGATCTTACCACTCGGCCGCTGATGGGCGTATGTCGGAATGAAATTATTTAACAAACTTCCAATTTCGTGATTTTAGTATCGCGCAGTTCACGCAGTAACAATAATCTCCACCAAAATCGAAATTGGTCTAGATGTTTCAGATGAGATTTTACTTAATTGATAGAGAAAAAAAAGCTTCCAGTATGAAAAAAAAATCATTTTGCTTACTACACATTGAACAAAAAAGAAAAAAACAAAAATGTGGTCAACTTTTCTTAGAAGATGACAGGAGTTAAAACAACTTTAAAGCTCCTGAAGTGACGTTCATTGAATGTTATGCTGTTTCTAAGGCAGTGTTAAAATAAGCTCAAGGTCAATCGAAGACAAAACGAGAAACAATATACACCTGAAAAACGAGACTGACACGCCCCAATTCTAAAAAAGAAACAAAAGAGATTCAGGAAACATAGGACTGCCGATTTTTGGGTATAAAAAGAAAACTTTATAAAAATAATTTCACACTGCTTTAGCATCACAAGAAATATAAAACTGTTAAAATTAAAAATGAACGCTTTAGTTGTATCCTCATTACAGAAGGAATAATATTCTGCCAGTACACAAAAAAAAAAAGTTAAAACGAGATAGTACATAATAAATTAAAGGTACATTTTCAAGGAAAGTCGCCATAATTTTCACGGTAGATATAGATGTGAACAAAGAAAACTAAACCTTTAATTTACTGTTTTTAACTCGTCGTTTTCTTGGTATCAGTCTTGAATCGGAAAGTGTTCTAAATTTTATGACTCATGTGGTGCTATCAAGAACAGCTGTGTTGTTCTGCGAAAGAAAAGGCAGACAATTGTAACTAGTTCAGTCCCTGTCCCGATTTGTTCTTTTCATGTTAAGATAAATACTGCTATTTTAATATTTAAAGATAATATTAGGATAATTTGCTTTAATATTTTATGCTTTATTCAACCTTAAGATATTTTACAATGAACAAAAGTCATCAGAAATATACATACTGTAATTAAAAACATTTTCTACATGAAATGATTTTCTAAAATCTGCAACCCATTTCCAGTCGGAATGATGAGGGATAAAAACCTCGTTCCAGGAATAAGATAACTGCACTTACTGAACATTACTAACACTTATCTACAATTACATCTATGTGATGACTACACTTACCTAAACATACACTTAGCCTTTCAAAAAAAAAAAACTTTGTCAAAATGAAGCATTTTGTTGGCCTTGATTGCATTCGTAATGAAAACTGAATACTTTCGCATGAAAAACACATTATTAACGCATTCTTTCAAAATCCTTAAAGCGAGGATGGTTGAATATCGTGTGAAAACTTCTTTAAAGAAAAAAAACAATGTTTTTATTTTCTGTTTTTATATCGTTGAATACAAGCATCGATTCGTTGGCTGATTAATTACTTCCCTTACACACAAGGAAAATCGGTAAAATTGGTCATCCTTCAATCAAGGTCAAACCATTTGTAAAGTGCTTCCGAAAACACAGTATTTGAAAAACTCTAGTATTTACTGTTCAAGGTTCAAGCTTAGAACTTCAGACTACAAGCGATAAAAAGTTTTTTTATTTGTATTTTTATTTCAAAAAAGCAAATTGGACTAACGTATAAAAAAGGGTAATAAAATTTCACAGTTGAGCTTGATGCTGGGAATTAGAACTGATCTAATTTACCACGGCCATTGGGTCATTATTTAATGGCCAAGAGGATGAAGTTCAAAGCTGCTTCTGTTGGTGTCTTAAATGTTGTCTCACGCCATAGTCTCGACTTCTTACCTAAGCGGATAAAGTACGTCTCGTGACGTTTTGTGAATCATTCCAACTAGCTACATCGCTGAAAAATTAACCCATTCCAAGATACATGCTACGATAGATCGCCAGCCTGACAAAAACAAAATTTCAAACTCCACAGTATCAGCAAATTCCTAGTTCTTTACCAGTGGAAATTCTAACGTTTCCTAAACATTCCAAACATTAATTATTTAAATCCCTCATTTTCTTTACGACATACGCAACATAAATGCACTTATACGTTTGTTTTTATGAGTCTATCAATTATAGATTCAGAAAAATTCTTGAAATTAATATCGTATTCAATGTTAAGGCGAAACAGTAATTCTTCAAACTAAGTGAAACATACTTCGTAGGTCGCTGAGGCACAAATGCCTATTTTCTGTCAAGGTTATTTTAAGAAAATTTTTAGGATGTAGTTACTGTATTCTTTTCCTCTGTTCATCACTTACCAATAAAACGAAAAATCTTCATTAAAACGCAGAAGCGATACCAAAGTTTTGTATTTTTTATTGAAACTTTTTCTTAATTTCAAAATAAAATTCGTATTTATCGTGTTTTCATAAATGCTTGCTTCCAAAAAAGTGGTTGAATGCCAAAGGACATGAAAGAAATCAAGAGGACAAAACGATAAAATAAAAATTTATATCATTAATATACTAAAAACGATTATTTTAATTTTGGAAAAGATGAAAGACTTAGAAAAAGCATTCTTCCCGTTTGCTATTGTGATGCAACTAACATACTCAGCCGGATGTTCAGAGATCTCGTGAAGGATACCTGAAGTGAATTTTTCAAGATTTTTATGCTATCCTACTCTTCCAGCCTCTAATTTATTCACATAAATGTCCAACTATGCCAACCTTAAGAATATTTATATATAAAACTCAGTTCGGGGTGTTAACAAAGGAAACAGATACATTTTGAAAATGCACAATTTAGTTATTTTATTTATTCCAAGATCGTAAGAAGTTTATTATGACAGACACTAAACAAAATTCAGCATTTCCACTTAGGTATCCTTTTCCATAAAAGCATATTCAGATCTTTTCAGATATAATCCTTTGTTAAAATGGCTGAACATATTGCTAATTGAGCAAAACACGCCTGAATGCTGGTTATCAGTGTTTGACGCAAGCAAAGTCCAGTAACATTTTTAAAGTTACAGAATCTATAAATGTAAACATATGGTTTAAAATAATAAAATAATGATTATTTTATGAAACAGTTTAATGAACATTTATGACAAGAAAAAACACTCCAGCAGATTAATTTACACGAAGCACAATTATCGTTATTTTATTATTTGAAAAAAGCTCTCCTTTCTTTTTTCTCTCCCATCTTGTACATTCTCTCAACATAGTATACTTAGAGTATACTTTGACTACCTACTTACTAAAGTGGCCACCGCGCTTAGTGGTCAGAATTAAGAAATTTATTCACCCAATCGTTTTGACCGCCAAAGACATATGCGGTGGTCGATCTAAAAATAGGAATTACATAAGATTGTATATGCCTGTAAATCACATACTTTCTACATTTATACTTTTTTTTTATGTGCAGTTTTATTTACTCTTTCAGAAATTTCACAAAATAACTCTCAGTATGAATATGTTCTGTTAGATAATGAAATTTTGCTGCACTTGTTAATAAGGTATCTAAATGCATATATTAAGAATATATGCAATGAGTGCAATGCAATTCGATGCTAAGAAAAGTGAGAAGATCTTGTCCGTCTGTGGGAAATTTATCAAGCATTACCACTAGACACGTTCAGAGTGACATCCCTGCAAAAATAGACGATTTGGAATGGGCGAAGGTCAAATACGTGTGTTTCAGTCAATGCTTTATACTTTTTCTAATGGTTCCTATACCTCTCTATACGGCAAACAGATAATGACGACAAAAAGAAAACGTGACTGAAGAAAGAGTACGTTACTTCCTGTTGTGGCATTATAATATTTAAGTGAAATTTTTTTTAATCACTAGCCGTTTTAACAATTAATATCACGACGAAATCTTCAATATTTCGATTTTGGTGATGAGAATCCAATTTAGTTTCACTAAATGAATCTTAACGGAAGAGGGCATGGGTGAATGGAGGAGAAACAGAAAAACGATTTCACTCGTCATTCTTCAACTCGTGCTCCGCGTTAAGTCCCGAATTATTGCCTGGAACAGTGTCGTGATGGGCAACATATGATTCACTTTTGATTCATTGTTCAGGGTGTAAATTAATCTCTTATTATGTAGCTATAAAAAGAATTTTTCATCCTATATTTCAACGCTTCTAAAAAAGAAAAGTTCATATGATCACGATCCTGGAACAGCACACACACATGCACACATCTTATGTACCGGCAGGATAATTGTTTTATCACGATTTCAAAAAGTATCAGTTACAGAATTTAAGAGAAAGCTGTTGGAAAGCCTTTTTTAACGCTAATAGTCTTTAAGATATCCAATTAGATCACGCCGCAGAATGAAAAAGTAATAAATTATGATATTAAGCTTGGGTCTTTAGAAATACAGTGCAATCGGAGAAATGCAAAGCACTACAAAACGTAGTATATGATATGGTATTGAAGGTAAATCCTTTTTAACACTCTGTTTTATCTATAAATTCTGTTAATTTGGAGCATTTATGAAAATTTTACCGAATTATTTTTCAGAATGAATAATTCTTATGACCTATTAACGTAATGACAAAATATTTCTTATCAGCATAAATTATTCTTACGACTTGAGAATTTATTTTCGATATAATTTCAGCGTGATACATATTTTAGATATTTCAGTTCATTTTTTATATTAAATTCTTGGGACATTTCTGATTTTTAAAATTTTCTGGGTTGTGGAAACCACAGAGTAAATAAATTTTAAACTCAAATTTATTATTTTTGTGAAGACATTTATTTAAATCTTTCACACGACAAATAAGTTCGTCTGGTAAGATACAACAAATTAATATATTCAAAAGGGTTAAACAAACATCCATTTAAAAATAGACAAAATTCTTCATGAAAAGCGTGGATTCGTAGCTGTCAATTACTTAAACACTCTAGATGATTAAAATTCCCAAAAATGTATTATATATACACTCAAACTCGTTTTAGTTTAGGGACTGCATTAAAAAAATCACACAAAACTTCACGAGTAGCTATAAAAAAAGAGTCGCTTAGAGTTGATTTTTTTTCAGCTACCATGTAGTCGGTGATCAGTTTTTGCTACGACTGTTGTTTCACTGGATGCTTGTATATGTGTCGGTAGCCAGATATACAAGATTGAAGCTCCTTTTTTTATTGATTATTTTATTTTTTTATTCATAACTTCGTCAGTTATGTTTCAGTTTGATTGAAATTTTCATATCCAGCAAAAAAAAAATATCCCACAAAAACAGGTTTATGTGCATATATATTATATGTACTATATAAAAATATATATTCATATATTTAAAACCATTATAATATATTACTGAATTTATTAATCTATATGAATTTATCAGTTAATTATACGTAAGCTATTGGTACATATATCACGGAAAAGGAAGTTTTCGTAGAGGACTTTCTGAGAAAAACTTGCTCTCAAGAGGGCCTTAAAATACAGAAGAAGCCATAAAATATTCACAGAGACAGATGGTCCGGCTGTTGATAATCGGACATAGAATCAAAATATGAGAGTGTTCCTCGACTTTTAACATTTTGACTGGCGTTTAAAGGAAAACATCAGCCGACATTTAAAACCCCTGGAATAATGTTATAACTAACAAATCTAAGCATTTATTTGGTTGAGGAAACGTTGTTTCAAATAATAATATCTGACAATGAATCTTAATCCAGATATAAGCTACTAGTCAGAAAACATCTCAGCTTTGACTGAAGGTCTTCCCCCGCCCAAAACATTTGTGGCAGAAGTACAAGTCGTCGGAGCGATATTTAAAACAAATTAGTAAACTTACCTTTATAACATCAATATGAAGTTAAAATGTCATGCTACTGGAATAAACAAAAAGTGTTTTCAACAGAGCAAAAACACGACTTATGGACAGAATAACAAGATATGACTTGTAAAGTCCTCCGTTTTGATCATCCTCAACACCTTCAACATAAAAGATGATGATATGCTTAACGGTTCACTGCTCACAATGGTTCATTGTTCAAAGAGTTATCTGGTCACTTTTTCTTCATGAAATCGTTTCGTGCCTCAGAACTTCATGGTAAAGCTGTGCGGTTATTTGCGACAGATGAAAGGAGTCGGAAAAACGAAGTAAACGTTACACAAATCAACTTATTTGCAGCAACAAAGGATGCATTTGAACAGATGTGGAGTAAGCAATTAACGGTAAATGCCGGTCGATGAAAATTTAAACTCTGAATGGTACCATATTAAAAGAAACACATTCTCTGCAAGCTGTATTTATACCTTGAAGATGTCGCTATTTCTCAAAATGCATTAAGAATATCGAAAACCAAATTCTTGTCTGGGGTTGTAGATGGAATCTTGATTGTTTTCTCCTTCATAAACGTTAAATAAAACATGATTATTCATCCAGAATGTTTTGCTCAAAGTAAACTCTGAAGAGCTAAAAATCCAGTGTTTCCAAATATCTGAATTCGTGATTTGCTTGATATTTTCGCTTAATCAATTGCGTCAAAGAACACGAGGAATATCTGTTAAGAGATGGATATCTTTGTGGTTAGTTGGTTAGGTATCATACGAGAGCTGTTTATGTACGAGAATGCATGTTTTCATGGAGGACTTCAAGCAGAATCTCGCTTGTATTAACTTTGCAGATAGGGAAAACCACGAAAATGCGCATGTAGCCGGGCTATGATATGAGCCCGGGTCGAGCTACTAGAGTTCAGCAGTCTTACTCACTTGCCATTAATGGACTGGATGCTTTCGTGAAGGGCTTTTCAGAGAAAACTAGTTCCTAGTCTCATTACAGATGGGGAAAATCACTGAAAATATAAGAACGGGTTTGGTGGAGGTAAACATGAAACTTAATAAATCTGACATGGAAAACAAAAAGTTATAAACAGCTGTCTTGTGCTACAAAATAGCAACTTATAGGCAAGGAATTTTAGCTGACAGTATGTAATATGAAGATATTTTAAAACGTTTTTCAGAAGGTATATTGTTCAAATTATTTTTATTCAATCAAAAACAGACATAGGATTTAACCTGTAGTTTTAATTTCATTTAATTTTAAGTTAGTCAAATACAAATTAATTCAGGTAGTTATTAAGGACTGTTTAACTTGAACAGCTAAAACTTGGCTTTATCTAAAAGTAATTTTTGTGGGAATGTATAACACTCTTATTCTCTGGTATACAGTAAAGATCTGATTGTGAATTATACGGTTTGGTTTATTTTATTACAAGCATAGCACGCTAAGGCTATCTGCCTAAGAGGAGGGAAGCCATTATGGAGGACTTTCTAAGCGAAACCGGTTCGTATCCACATTACTCATGGGAAACCACGAAAACGCCCACGCAGCCAACCCTTTCGCCTGAAATCGAACTTCGATCGAACAATCAATGTTCAGCGACTTACCGCTCAGCCGCTGATTGGGCCTGTGAATTATATTGATGGTGTGATTCGCAGTAGCTTTACGGCGATTCATCAGAGTCATGTGTATGTTATTAAACTCGACATACAACACTTCTAAGCTGAATAAACTAATCTACAGAGTGCTGGGACTACTGCACGTGTAATTAACATAGTGTTTCTAACCAACGGGGCACATTATAAACCAACGTTTTCAAAGTTTAGGAGAGTAGGATTTTTTTCTATTTCAGCATAAATGCATCTGAACAGATTTTAGCCGATATTTTTTGTTTGTTGACAACCTTTAAATAAAAACATTTTGCTATTTTTTATAACAGTGTCATTGATTTCAAAGTAAGTATTGTTAAGGGGAAAAAATGTGTTTTGTTTTTGCACTTTGTTTATTGAAATAACTCATCTAAGTGACGTAATTCTCATGTTTAGAATAATTTTGGTATCATGTTGTCATATAACGGAAAAGATCCAGAGTGTACTTGAAATATAAAAATACTGAATATCTGTGTGTATGTCATATGAATAGTTTATGTGATAAAGAGGTTGTGATGCAACATTATTAATCACCTTAAAAGTGAATCCAAAAATTCGAAGTATAGCCGAAATATAAAACACTGCGATATATACTCGGCTATATGAACAGTTTATGTGGTTTGGGACAAAGAATTATTTATCATCTTATTAAGTGAACTCTGAGTTCAGTTACTAAGATAAAGATACATTATTATCCAATATGAATTAAACATTTGGAATAAAGTCAATTAAACCTGTATATTCACAATGAAAACAAAGTAATGACGCTTATAACACGAGGATGTGTGAAATAAACCCGATATGTTTCTTTTTCTCTTCTTAAGTTCCAAAAGACACTCACTCACACTTAAGCAGCTCTCACTGAATTGCCTTGGACACAACAAGCTAAAAATTACTGATGACAAGAGCTTATTTTGCTCTCGAGCGGAATTATGAATTTGCTTGAAGGTTGAATGAAAAATTTCTTTCTTTTCAGTAGAATAAAATTTCTGATATATTTCAACAGGAATCAGAGACGAAATAAATTGCTGCATATGTCAAAGTAAAGCTGTATTTCAGCGTAGGTGGCAGACAACAATCGGCGGTCAAATAACTTGCGGTACAGGGTCATCCGTGTGAAGGCCAAAGGTGGCCGCTGAAAACAGGATCTAGAAAAGATTGGCTCTGCACAAATCGCGAAATAAGGGCCTTTCCATCGCTTTGTAAAACGAAGAATATAAAACGATATTTAGACCTGCGTCTTCAAACTCTGTAAGGTTAAAAAAGAATTACATATAACAAAGCGAAAGACCACGCGCCAAAGGAAAATCTTCCCCCTAGGCGCACAAATGGGTACACACTACAAAAATGCATTTTTCTTCCAGTAAATTAATAGATAAACAAAGGAATGATATAAAATAACAATATAAAAAATTTAAGTTTTGGAATTAATTGTTTTGCAAATGTTAACTAATATTTGTACTGCTTTCAGATTAACCGATGAAAGTAGCTACTACAGTTTTACAGCATTGCAAACAAGAAAAGTTAAGAAAAAATGTAAAACCCCGGTTTCAAAGACGTAATAAGGAAAATGGAAATTCAAGACAAATATTCTTGTAAGTAGTACAAAAAAACGATTTAGAGGAGCTCAGTGATGGGGCGAATGATGGCTTTCTAGCCTATTTCTAGAGCTATCCAGATCTGGATCATAGCCACAGTAGGCCTATGATCCCTTGAATTCCAAACCAATTTTAGGAAACAAGAGCAACTTCTAACCATATTGCTGCTTCTTGCTATCCTCTTGGAATTTCGGGGCAATATCCTTATGGCCCCTCGATTCTTCACAAAATGTTGGTGGACCACATTGTTCTATCTAAGTAATACATACGTTTAGATAACAGGTTTGTAATTAACATTTCTGAATTCATTCAGTATTCACATGATTAACTTACAAACTACTTTTTCAGAGCTAAAGCCAGAATAGTTAACAATTTCCTGCGTTTGAACACTTGAAACCTTGTTTTACTAGTTTCTTAAAAAGAAAGGTACCCGTTTAGACTACTTAATTTTATCGCAGATCTGTGCGCACAATTATAAATTTTCTTTAGTTACTTTTTTTTTTTGGCAGAAATTATCCGACAAAGATAAGTTTGGTGATAGAATTTTTGCTGGTAAGAATCATCATTACTACACAAAAGGTTAAAAAGGAAAGCGCCATGATGAAAGAAAACCGTTTTGCCGATAGACTGATTCTTTCGATAATGTATTTTAATGTTAAAAAGGGACGTTGACGGTCAATGTTAGGAGATGAGTATTATTTTCAAATATAGCAAAGTCAGATGGGCTAATTTTAAATTTAACATACTGTTCTTTGGCGACTAAAATTTTCAAATTTTAGGAAGCTGAATTATTGAATAACGCTCGGATCGCTTTCGATTATGCTATAGAATTTTAAACTCTTTAGAGGTGGGTATTCATCTTGCGAATTTCGTGCATCTCCTTTTCAAAGAATTTATCAGTATTCCCTAGTATCTCATCTTTGTTGGTTTTAAAATTTTGTTTCTGGTTTATTTTCTTCCTAACCAATAAAGTGTATGCTATTGAAATAGTGCATTATTTTATTTGATTTTAAAATTTTGTTCTTTTACTTAAGATGATAATGGTGCAGTTTAACCGTACATTTGAGGCATAATAACCTTTTAGGTTATGCGCCAAAAGATTCATCTATTTAATTCATCAACCAACCAACTTTAAGGTGGCCACAATTACAAAAAGCTAAAGTATAAAACGTCCATTAATAAGGCGAAAAAGTAATCAGGTACAGCTTGAATAAATATCTATTAAATCAGAATTTCTATTTTGTATTAACTTACTACACCTGTCTTATATGTAGGGAACTAAAAAAGAAAACATTCGAAGAGGACTTCTTGCGCGAGCACAAAAATAATTTGCGAAGTTAAAAATTGAATAAATTCAGATTTATATTAAAATATATTCAAGACCAAAATGCAGTTCGATGTCTTACTTTTATTCCTCTCTAAATTTATTTGAGTTCTTATTTCACAAATTAATTTTGTTTCTTTTTTAATAACATGTCCGATGCAAAGGAAAATTAAAACATTAAAGAGCGAAGATAGTAATAGGAGACTGAAAACAAAGGCAAAATATGAGATTGAAAAAACATTTAGGAAAAGTTAAGGATTTTAAAATTCATTTCGAACGCAGGACAGAATTAGCAGTTTGAAAGCCAGGAAAGCGCAAGTGGATTTACATATTTTTATATGATTAAATTACATACAATTTCGTGTAATGCTACTTTTTTTGCCGTAATAGTTAAAGTAATTGCTTTCTTCGTACATAATGCCAAGGGTATATTTCCCTTACTTTATATTTTTCTACTTTATATCTTAAAATATGCTATCCTTTATTTATAATCTTTTGTTTCTAAGGAAATCTAAGAATCCCAGTAATTTAAAACAAAAACTTACTGTTAGAAACAATTCATACATACATCCTCCTGGCTTTTATCAAAACGTCCTTAGGTTTCATTTGGTTTATTTGATTATGGCAATCATAAATTTGCTCGTATACCCGTTACAAAAGGGTAAAACCACGAAAACGCCCATGCAGCCAGCCCGTTCACCTGGCATTGAACCCAGGTCGTATCTACCAGTGTTCGGTGATTTTACCTCTTGGTCACTGGTGGGCGCTTGAAGAGAAGGATTTAGTGGTACATCTTCAGTGCAAAGAAGCAAGGTATTTCGTCTTATCCATTTCGAACTGTTTTGCATTTTTTCGGCCTGACCATGAAGGGGCATGCAGTCTCTTAACAGTAAATTGGTTTCCATTTTCGGCAAACTTAGATTTCAATGCTTAGATGGAAGCAGAAAATGCGTAAATTCATTCCTACTATATTAAAAAATAAAATGTATCTTGCAGGCAAAACTGAGTAGCGGAATTTCTAACTAAATTAACTTTTTGTGCTGCGCAGAATAGGTGATGTGCTATTCATTATATTGGTTTATTCTGATTTGCGGATCTTTATACGAATAAAAAATGATCGTTACGTTATCGTAACTTTAACCTCTGTAATCGTAATCTTATTTAAAAGATTTAACTGGTCCACTACTATGGTTTCCAATGATGCGGCAGTATGCGAAGATATCAATAAAACACCAAAGAAACGATCCACATATTGTGCCATATCTAATAAATTGAGCAATATCATAGTCAGTGAATCAACATATTCACTGAAAATCATCACTGAATCAACATATTCACTGTTAAATAAAGTGGGGAATACATGAGCTTTGCTTTCTTCAGCTTTAAAAGTGATCTTCATATTTTCACTAATAACTTCGATTAATTCATCTCATACTGTGAATGATAACCAATTTATTTCCCTTTTTTAAGTAATACTTTTGTATATGAGATGTTAAAAATTCATCAGATTGAACTAGAAATTCCAGTGTAATTCCACTGAATCCAAATGATAATCTGAAACAATCTTTATCACCACGAAATTTAAGCCAATGTTTTCCTCAAAGTTTTTACTGCTGCAGTCACCCTTTGAAAGACTTCCTCCAATATTTTATTCTTCCAAAATAAAAAATTTTCAATGTGTATATCAACACGACAGTTACAGAATTCTTGCTGCGAATGCTGCAGTTTTCTTGTGCTCCACTGAACATTTATGTTAGTCAACTCTAACACTTTTCCTATCTTCAGTAAAAAACTATCTTGATGAAAGAAAAAATTTATATTAAAATTAATCTGGGTACTATTATGTTATCAGGAGCAGACTGAGAAATGTATATATGCATCCATGTATGTACGTGGTTATATATGCATGTATGTACGTGCGAATGTATGTGTATGCACATACACGCACATACGTTTATACGTTCTTTCATACATACATTTCTGAATCCAGTCCTGATAACAGAAGAGTACCTTAATTTGCTGTCATAACTGTAAACTGACCAGGATATTACAATACTTCCGTACTAGATATATTTTTTCTTAATAAACTTGTAGTGTTCTATTACGTAATTATCACATCTAATACTTTCCTCCTTTCCAAGTAATAACAAAGATAAAGAGTGTCAGACGTATTCATTTCTATTTCAGCTTAAGTTCAGTTAAAGATGGTGTTAAAAAAGCCGAATCAGTTTTAACTGCACTGCAAAATTCCTTAAGTAAGGCATTTCCTTTTTATAACATTCACTCTATCAAAAGCAATTATCTAAATTTAGAATATTGCTTTTGGTTGGATAAGTTTTTCTTTTTCTAATTTCATTAGTACGAAGTTGAAATCTATTAGCGAAGTTCTTCTGAAATGAGTTTAAATGAGTGAAGTTTCAGAAAGAGGCATTAAGACACTTTAAGGGAAAATATTCGTCCATGTAATTTCTAAACCAAGTTTCCAAGAAAACAAATTTTAAAGATCAGCTTACAACATCTTAGCGACTTATTAAAACTTATAGCAATGCTGAATTCTGGAATGTGCGGATCTTTTCGTATTTCAGTGTAAAAATGTGAAAGCTGTATGTGTT
Source organism: Stegodyphus mimosarum (assembly GCA_000611955.2). Taxonomy (NCBI): domain Eukaryota; kingdom Metazoa; phylum Arthropoda; class Arachnida; order Araneae; family Eresidae; genus Stegodyphus; species Stegodyphus mimosarum. The sequence continues at coordinate 103,877 of KK122533.1, forward strand.
TTTCATATGTTTTGCAATTCCCTAATTTATTAAGGAAAATAACCACAAAGACTTTGGTAGAGAACATCATCTGTTAATTGTCGTGGGAAAAAAAGGGGGGAAGAATTAATGGATCTTTTGGAATAAAAGTTTCGGAAAAACTGCAAGAGAACAAATTGTTTCCCAATTTCACAATTGTTGTGCTTCCCTCATTCGTCAACAGCAACTGAAAGATTGTTTCCAACACTAAGAATGAATAAGAATAAAATACGAAATCACTCGCAGATTGACTCCTGTTGATAAAGGAAAAGTTAAAGCCTTCATCAGCGGCAAGTTCGTATAATTTTACAAGAATTAACTAAGTTAAATATGCTGCTAATAATGAATAAATACTTGTAGCACTTTTCTGGTACTTTCTGATTATCCGCCTCCCCACGAAAATAAGCATTGGCGAGTTTATGAATCCGCGTTAAACCTTTGTTTGGCTATTTTTACTGTCATACGCTTTATTCTTTTCATTAACAATAATAAAATGAAACATCTTATAAGAAACAATGCACTTATAGGTATTTAACAGAGACAAAAAAAAAGTTCATTATAAATATTTAAGCACGTGTGTGGTATGCGTGAGTTGGCTATTGTATAACATGTATACGCTAAAAATTCGGCAATTCTTTTGAATTTTATGCGGATAATCAGAAAGGAACTCTTTCCTTTATGTAAGAGCAAATGTAATTGGCATATTAAATAAAGGATATATCTATTGTAAACTGCACATAAATAACTAAGGTGTGTAGACGTAAACAGAAAAATTAAATAGCCGAAAATGTTTAAGCTTTCTAGATGAGTATAATGAGAAGTCTTGAGTTTTTTTCTTTTCGTTTTCGTCGGAAATATGTTAATTTAGCAGTCTTACGCTGAGCTTATCTATGATCAAATAATACTGTAAAACACCCTAAAGGACAGCGAAATAAAACAAATATATACTTAACACCTTACTCTTTCAGATCTATACCTTGTTGAATAAGGACAAAATACTCCTTCTGGGAGGTCCCTGTGGCACCCACCATTCTCTTTGCACCGTTTGATTTCAAACAAATGATCTTTCTTGGTACTTTGGTACTATCGCGACCATCGTGGCGCAATTTGGCGATTTTTTTGTGAAGAATGGTAATTTTAAATTGGTTTTGGTTTAAGTGATTACGGCAGAGCCTCGAAAGCTATCTGCGTAAGGGAAGGGATGTCTTCGTGGAGACTTTCTAAGGGAAACTGGCTCGTATACACGTTACACACGGGGAAAACCAATAAAACGCCCATGCAGCTAGCCCGTTCACGGGATTCGAACTTCGAACCGAACTGCGAGTGTTCAACGACTTTACCGCTCGGCTACTGGTGGACCTAATTTTAAATCGGAGAAGTTATTTATTTCATATCAAACATACTAACACGTACATAATTTTAGTTCAATATTTATCCCTAAAACAATTATATAATTTATAAAATAAATGGTACCTCCCGTATGTAATTACCACAGTCTTACCGGCCTAACTCTTAAGCAAAATTTAACACTCATTAATTCTTTACTCTAGCAGTATATAAGCTATATCTGACTGCTTTACATGGCAGACGACTGTTCTGAAACCAATTACTGTCTCGAATAAAAATTGTTTGCTACGCGTTTTCACAAGGCATTTTCAAAACGGTTATTTTCCAAAATATATCATCATCAAATGCGAATCTGAACATTCTCGCCTTTGTGACAAAATTTTATATTCCTGAAAAAATTTCAGTTCCACAGAACATTCTTCGTTTGCGTATGCGTATTTCAAAATTCAGCTGAAAAACAAAAATATAGCAGTTTGCGTTTAGAGTTTCTAATACAACTTAAACAGCGTGCACAAAAATGGCGAAGTTGCTTATTCAAACTTACAGTTATCGATACGGTTACCTGAAGAATTGTTGTGCGCATGGTTGCATAAAATTGCATAAAATTTTTCTTAAATATGAAATATAGCTTATATTAGTTACTTCAAAATATACGGAAGGAAACAGAACGTCAGGCTTTAAAAATCTTCTACTGACAACACTTACTTTTTAAACAAGAGTGATGCTATAAGAAATAAAAACATAATAAGCATCTCGCTATATAAAAAACTGCGTGTGTTGCCTTATAACGCAACAGAGACAAAAACTCTTTTATTAATGTTTAGAAGAACTTGTGCTAAATACTTGAAAAGATGGTTTCATATGTATTTTTCAGAACTCAAGCTCTGCGCTGAAATCGGAAAACACGGTTATTAATTTCCAAGCGTTTAGTCACTTAAACTAGTTCTTTGTCGAACTCTTCAATAAACTACATTACTGTTAAATGATGAACCATAAATATTTGCATCTAGAGGAACATAGGCCATTGTCCAAAATAAATAGGGTTAAAAGTTTCTTGAGAGAAGTTTCCTTTTAATTTCTAGTGTGCTCAAAAGAGAACAAGCAATTGTTGAGGCCATAACTTTAGTTCATTGTTTTCGATTTTTACAAGATCTCGATGCTAATCTGGTGTTTTGCAATTTAATACATGACCGAACATCGCATTTTAAGGTGAAGCATTCCAGCAGAGCGTGCTGAGAAACCTCAAAATGGGACAATTCGAACGAGTTGAAGTTTATGTTTCTCGTTAGACGATTATTATTTACAATCGTTAACAATTTCCTTGGAAAATAAGTAAACAAACAATGTGCAATAAACTTATATGTATTTACTTATTGATATGCAAAATGTTATTGTATTCGTTCCGGAAAAGTAAAGTATAGTTAAAAAATAATCATTCATTCATTCATTCTTAGTTACGAGAACCTCGCTGTCAGTTTATATCTTATCATGCGTTGCGTATTGATTTGTCTACAACACTGAATTCCACGTTAATTTATTCTAAGCCACTTTGCTTCAGTATTGTAATCCGCATTGTAATGCTAGTATACATTACAATATGGATTTTTTTCTCCGCATACATCCTTAACAAAATGTCAAGCTATTTATTATTTAGAAATCTTAATATTTCTTCTACATTTAAGCAATTCTTTTAAAGTTTTGCCGAAACAATCACTCGTTTCTTAGCTGAATTGTAAATGGGATTATTAACCTAGGAATTTTATACCAGAATATATTCGTTATGACTGCCACAACACCTGTATTGGAACACAAGTTTTTATAATTCCTGAGAAAGTAAATAATCACTAGTAAGTAAATAATACTTTAGAATGGCTATGGAAATCTGGCATTCAAAAGTGGATACATGAAGCGGTCAATGTAAGTAATCGTTAGGGGTAAGTCGAAAAACTTTATCAACATAGATTACGTGATATATTAAAAAAATAAAACGCTTGCATACTTCTTAAAATCCTTATGCAATTTTTTTGCTCTATTCTTCTCAAGAAGTACACAGCGATCTGTTTTCGCTTACAAAACATCAGAGAATTGAAGAGACTCGACATCGCGCAAACCTTAGCAACAGCAGCTGTCTACCAAACTCATCTCTTCGAATTTTTGCAACAAAATTTTGTATTCGTGCAGAAATTTTACCGCATATTCTTTCATTGCTGGAAAATTCCACATGTCCATAATTTAAAATGAAGGCAAAAAATATCACGGTTTCTTAGTAAAAACGTTAGAACTTCGACTGCATCATAAAGAAGGCATACAAAAACGGCGACTTTGCTCGACTGAAAGATTGTTATGATTATTGGTTGCCTGAAGAATGGTTATGCTCATGAGTGCTAGAGTTTGGCACATTCTGAAAATTTGACAACTTTACTAAGGTGGTTGTAATAAATAACACATTAAGTACAAAAATGTTCATATTTTATGTCACCAATGTGACACAAATAGGGTACATTCGACATTTTTATTTTAGTCATTTCTTCAGGAAATCAAATATTTATCCTCAATTATTTTAGTGCATAAAACCCCTAAAGATCCGGTATAGTGTATCATCTTACAGTGTTTGATCCGGGTTAGAATACCAGCTAATATCTATATAATATCTAATATAACAAGATTAGATATAAATTAGATATATATATCTATATAACAAGAATATGGGCATTTTCCTTCAGCCTTTCATGAAGGCATCCTTGTATGCTTTGCCACCACACCTTGCAGAATATTTTAATCAACAGTTATATGTATTAAAGGTAGCTCTTACGTTCAACAAGCTGTTAGTAAAACTTTTGAGGTACTTATTAATTTAAGGCATTATTATATAAGAATTTCCGCCAGTTTGGGGGCTTTCATCCCTAATCCTAGTGTTCTGCAACAGCCAACTGTATTTAACACAAATATATAGTTATTAAAAATATAAAAATAATAGATACATTTAATATCATTTTACAATATTCGTCCTTGCGTGCATTATTTAAAAAATCTTTAAAAAATGTAATTATTTCCTATATAAATGTTTATTATTTATCTCAGCATTTCTTACATATTTATCTCAACAATACTGCATCATTTTTTATTGACGACAATTATGCCGCTAATTGCACACTGTAAATACTTTCACCAAATGCAAATAATGGGTTAATCTAGCTCTTCAAATACAGTGATAATAATGACAAGCACACATTTAGTACATAAAACATTACTTTGTAAATTCACCCCAGAAAAATATTTTTAATAAATTGTAAAAGAATAGAAATTGCAGACTTAACACTAAAAATTTTAGGCCAAGGAAATGTTGAGAACAGTAATTCATAATTTTAAAATATGCTAAGTATTTTAACTTTCTGTTCATCATTTTATCAAGAGGAATGCTAAGTATTTTAATTATGAGAAAAATTATTAATATGCTCATTAATATTACGGTAGTAAGCTTAAAGTAAACAATCTTCTTAAAGAAATCTTCGTAATAAGCCTTCATACTTCTAGACTTCAAAGAATTTGGTATTAATAATTAACAATAGGAAATTGGGGTGATTTCAGTATTTGATAGTATAACGCAAACTAATTCCGGAAGAAGCAGATTTTAAGCAAAAACACTTCAGTCCAAAACCTTTGTAAACAGCATGCTCTCACAACAAATGATAAAAAGCTTACTTACCGAGCAACACATCCACTTGCAGTGGATGATTTATTTAACACAAAAAGATTTGTTTAACTTGCAGTGGATGATTATTAAACACAAATTTAATTTCTCTTTAATAAAAAAAAGCTCCTTAAGCTGTTAGAAAACGTTAACACACCCGATTAAATTCACATTTTAATAAAAAATGTCAAACTTGCTGCCGGGATTTTACCGAAGATTTAGATTGAAACCAATGGCTCATCAAAGCTCAGGAGCCCTTTGTTGCCAAAAGAGTGGATCAAAATTTAATGTTTAATTAGAGGTAGAACCTCAGCGTTTCTTGGGGGTGATATAAGGCTTATTTTCTGTCAGTGTTATCACCGTCATCGCTGATTTTTTTCAATGTTTTTCACGTACTAATTTACACGAAATATGCTAAAACCAGTTTACTAAAATCAAAACGCGAAATATCAAATAAGACCGACTTTTCTGTCAGTAAACATAACTAGTTCATCATGTAAAAATTCTTTAATAAGATAACAAGGAAATATATTTACAAACATCTGCCTCAGCTACAAGTAAAGCAGTGGTATTTCTATTCGAGTATTCCTTCTACAATCAGTATTATGTTTTCAGTTCATTAAAATCTGCTGAATTTCACGTAAAAAGTGTGTTTTCTGAATTTTCATAAACGACCAAGCAGATTACTAAAACAACTACTGTAAATATTTAAACTAAATATATACCAGCAGTAAAACCAATATCGATACAGTAATTGTTTTTTCGGTATTTTTTTTTTTTTATTTTATATTAACTTAACAGAGTCACTAACGAAAAGCTATTATGTGATGACTCTGATTAATTTATTTCAACAGACTCACGAGAAATGCCCTTGCTTTAATCTTATTAAGCTTTTCTGCTTTAAAATGTTAAAAATGAGAGATATTTCTGTTTAACATATTTTCAAAAACTTTTATTGAAAAGTAGTACAAATACAAATTTTAAATTTCAAATAAAAATTGTCCAAAGTCTGATTGCCCTCGAACTCGACAGTTTATTCTATGCCTGACTAATAAAAATACTAAATATTTTATTGAAATCCAGAAGAAATTTTTCTCCGATAACGGCGTTAGGTTATTATCCATACTTACCGCATGCCATCATAATGCAATTCGAAAGGACTTATGGCTGACTCCGAAAGGACTCCGGATTTTCCGGTTTCTAACCGGAAAATCCTAAGTTTGAGTCCTGGAAAAAGCACTGTAAATTTCATTAATTTTCTTTGATGAATTCTAAATGACTGTACAAGTGACGCCCAAACTAAAGGTTAGTGGACAGTAATTCGTCACCACTAGGATTTGGCGATTGAGTCAAATCCTAGTGGTGACGAATTCCTCCCCAGACGCCATTTAAGACGAGAAGAATGTAATGTTTCTCTCGCCCCCCTTACCTCGTGTCTGTTGTTGTGACTTATTTCACTTGTCTGACAGTAACATCAGAACCACCCCACGAAATTCATCGTGGCAAGAAGTGCAAGATTGCGCCTATCGTTGGCAAGAGTCTTGAACATTATACAGGTCAGTACGATTTTGCTCAGTTCCGCTCCCAATTTTAATGGAAAGCACCCCATAGGGACGAGTTCGAGGGTATCCCATCCCTTTTTCCCTATCAGCGACCTCCCGAGAGAACTTTCGGCTCGCTGCATATTTAGAGTGCACCCATGCCGCACAGACACTATATAAACATCTATGCCTTCTTCAGAATTCGAATCCGAGCCCTTCGATACGGCAGTCAGAGTCACTAACCACTATCCGGGTTGGTCGGCGCCGCGTGTCTTTGTGTTGTAACTGAAGAGCACATCCGGCTAGCAATCGGAAGGTTCGGATTTGAATTCTGATTTTTTTCTATTTTCTGCTTCGAAATATCTAACGATTCCAACAGTAGCTGATATTAACTATTAGACATCACTGATGCTTTCATATTAATGGCTGTAGTAACAGCTGATGTAAAGAAGCAGATTTTTCGTTCAAACGATGACATCTGTGACTGCATTAACCACCAACAAAAATAATTTTAACTTAAAAATCTAGTGTACATAATGTGAAATTCACCTTGTATATAATATAACGCATTTATCTGCTTTATTTTTTATAAGAATTAAGTAGATTGTTTTTTTGAAGTCAGAAAACGCGAAGAATCAGTTTGCCTTCACTGGGATTCGAACTCCCGATCTTCCAAATGCTTAGTGGAGGTACTACTAATTACACCGTGACAGCACGCAGTGGTGAGGTGAAAAGTCCTTTTAGTTTCATGAATGATATTGAAAAATGTATGATATTGTTCTAAAAAATGTGATGTAAGCTTATATATTTACATACGTGCTTTATGGATAAAAATATTACGAAGCTCTATAAGGAGGCAAAATAATGCATTTGCCATCATAATTGAGTTTTCTTTTGTTTGTTTTCGTTCTAATTCTAAATTAAAATCTAGATATCTAACATATTGTTGGGACTTAGCCCCATTTGTCTGACAGCAACATCAGTGCAAATCGACGCATTTTATAATGGTGAGGAGCGAAGGTCTGCGTCTCTCGTTAACTTTTGCCTTGAGCACTTATAAGTGACAGTACGATATTGCCTAGTTCCGTCCCAGTTTTGATGAGGATCCTTCGGGAGATCAATTTTCCATCTCTATTCCCCTAGCACCAAACTACTCGAGAGGACATTTTGCTGGCCCTTTTTTTTAAAATGACCTCCTGCCACAAAGACACGATACATTGACAAGCATCTAAGCCTTCTCTGGAAATCAAACCCCTTAGCAAACGCTACGGCAGGCAATAATTTCGAATAGGACGACCGATGTCTGACATGAATTCAGAATGATCATAAACATAATTCAAATACCTTAAACTCTACATCTTCAAGCATTATAACTGTGGATTCTTTGAAATATTACATACCCCTACGCTGAAATTTACGAAGCAATCAGACAAAAGGCCCTTTAAATCTTATACCGCGCATGGAACGATGCAATTAAGGCGAATATTATGAAGTAGGTAAGAACGCTTCAAAGATAATTATCTGCGGCTTTTGTCACACTCTGCATTTCATTGAAATGAAAGCGATGAAATAGACCCATCAAAACTACTTAGACTAAGAGTTACGTCCATAATATCAATGAGGAGAAAGTAATGAAATGGCCATATAGCTACAGTCATTCCTTCCTCTGTTAAATCTATACTGACATACATCCGAAATGAAACACATAACAGAAAGTCATAAAATCCAAGATAAAACTTATAACTCTCATTCTGAATTTGCATATTTATTTGCTGAGCGCTCGTCAGCGCTAACTTCCTAAATAGTTTTGTTTTTCACAAACGGGTGACCCGGCATAGCTAATGTGGACGATACGGCGAAGAATACCAAGCACCGCATTGCCCTTAATCTGGACGCGAATGCTCTGGGCTCTCTCTTTTCGTGCATCGTAAATCTCGCAATTCAATCCAGACAAACAAACATTGCTCAGTAGGAATGTTCTGTCATCGTGTTAGAGGAAATCTAGCTTTTGTGGATATTTGTGTTACAGTAATGAAACTATAATATGATTGAATACAGCAGAAGTACAGAAGTTCATTCGACAGTTTAGGATCAGAATTCAGTATCGGAAATCGGAACAAACGTGCAAATCCAGTGTTTTCCTAATCTGAAAATGTATTTTGGTTTCCAAAAACGCAAGCAAACCATTACAGCGAAAATCTCCAAACATACGGCTTTATTAAATATCCAGCCCTCCCCAACCTTCTAATTTATTCACTTTTTAATATTTTGAGGATCCCGAAGAACAGTCTTATATCCGATTCATTTTTTAAACATTTTTGGAGTCCTATATCCAATCGCCCTCTAAATCGATAGCATTTTAAGTCAAAATTTACGCCAAACTAGGTAATCTTTTTTTAGCACCAGAAGTGTTATTAATCTCGATCCCGACTTTCTTTGTCCGTGTCAATTTTCAAATAAAAAGGTGTTGCCACCCAATGCCATAGTCATGAATTATGTTTAATGAAATATTAAGTCGGATATTGCACTTAACATTGTATCAGGAATTCTAAACATGCACTGCTTTTAAAATTTTTTTGAGTTTACTATTGAAATTTAAGTAGCGTAAGTGAAAAGAAAGTGATATTTAACTATAAAATTAAAAAGAAAAAAAAAATGTGTTATTCGGACAAAGTCCAAGAGCAGAGTGGTAAATTGCGGGCTCATGGACATCATAAAAAAACCTCCCGCTACAATGCTGAAATCTGAATTCTCTCATATTTTCTAAACGGTTTTTCTTCGGAGGGGGGGTCTTAAATTTTACATTTCTCTGTTCCTTTTCCAAAACGCAAAGTTTTACTGCGCGTAAAAATATTGTTGTGACTTAATCTCACTTGTCTGAAAGTGACACCAGAACAAGCTCACGAAATTCATTGTGACAAGAAGTGCAAGACTGCGCCTGTCGTTGGCAAGAGCTTTGAGCACTATACAGGTGACAGCACGACTTCGCTCAGCTGCGCGTCCAATTTTGAAGAAGAGCACGCTGGGGGGGGGGG
>KK122533.1:113631-170717 GCA_000611955.2 Stegodyphus mimosarum
CGTGGGGGGGGGGCTGGTCCGAGGGTCTCCTACCAACAATTTCTTGAGAGGCCTTGCGGCTCTCGAGAGTGCCGTTATGCTGCACAGACACTATGCATTTACAAACATCAATGCCTTCTTCAGGATTTTAACGCGGCCTTTCGGTATCGCAGTAGGCTTCCCAAACCACTATGCCGTCTGGGCGCAGCGGGTAAAAATTTATTACGTTGCCTAATGTATAGGTGCTTTTACTCTGTAATGTATGGCTAAATAAAGCACTTTACACAGAATGTTCAAATAAGGTGGCTAAAGATTTTAATTTCTTAGACATCCACTTAAAATATTTCTCAAAATGAGGTAAAGAACTTTATGAAAACAGTTTCAGCGTTCAGAGTGTAAGTATTCTGTAAATATCGAATCTAAGTTTTTATACGGTCCCCATACTTCAGACCACCCAGGAATAAAATGTCATTATCCTTTAATAAGTTAAATGGGGGGGAAGAAGAAAAAACTCCATGTTTACTGGAAAAATTCGCCGAAATATTTTACAACGAATATATTGTTTTCATTAGAATAATAAAATATATATGGTTTTTATTAGAAAATTCTCTACGACGGCATCTTTTTTCCTTATATAAACAGCATTCGAATACTTTACAGGCAAATTTTCAGCTTTTTGTTCTCCAACTTTTTCTGCCACCTCTTTTGTTCTCTCAAGGAAATTGTTAAATATTTTTCATATCATACAGGCTCCTTACACAGAAATTACATATGGCTACGAACGGTAGCATTAGCTTCGTCAATAAATTACAGCTGTAATAATCTAAGGGTCATAAGCAACGGTATTTTGGGTACGCTTCTGTTATCGGGACCGGATTCAGAAATGTAAGTATAGATACATAGGTACATACTTATATACATGCATAACAAACACATACATCCATACATACATGCATGCATACCTTTCTGACTCCGGTCCCGATAACAGAACAGCATCCTATTTTGAGAGAAGAATTTTTCTGAAGATCTGTTTATTTTGTTCAACTTATTAACAACACTTTTATACGTTTCCTTTATCTAAAGAAAAGTCAAAGGATCGTTGCCAAACTAATACTGAGTTAACTGAGTTTAGGATGAATCGGATCTTTGCTAGCAACGAAATTCTAAAGAAAGAATGAGCGAATATTGTAGCCATTTGATTCTTTAAAAAAATAAATAAAAAAAGTACTGATCGCTCATTAGTACAGCATTTTATGAGCCAATAATTAAATGGAACTCATTAATTTGATATATATCAAATTAATTAACTGTCAAGGTTATCTACAACAATAGATAATTCATTAATTTAAGCATGTTGCTTATATAAATAAATAATGTAATTTATATAAATTTATTAAACTTCTTTTTTTAAATTTTGAAACTTCTGAGGAAAGACAATAAATACACTCATGTCCATAAATTAGGGATAATTCAGAATCACACGGAAATCGAACTCTGAAGTAAAAATTTCACCTGTAGAATTATCGAATACACCTTCAAGAATAATGTGCAAATTACAGGAAGCCATCAGATGACACCGATAATACGTCACACTGACAAGAATGTAAGAGAAGTGTATATAAGGAATGGTAGCAAAGAAGTAAAATTGTTCACAAGCCTTCTGTAAACCGCTTAGTACCGCAGCTGAATAGTTATGACAAAGAGGACGCGTGTGGTGATATTTTTACGCGATAGAATTATCGCCCGTCTGTAATGTAGGCGTACTCAGACGGAAGTATCCTAGCTTTTTGCAATAGCCCAAAGTGTCATCTCTAGGCTTTGGCAACGATTCCAAAATGACGGAAATGTCAGTAGATGTATATGTTCGCAGGCCTGCCTACCGTGTTCCGCTCACGGCAACTTACTGTCGCCAAAGGTTGGCCTGGAGCAGAAAACATGCATCGTGGACATCGTCACAATGGACTTGCGTGATGTTTTCCGACGAGTCCAGGCTTAGCTTGCAGTCTGATTCACGTCGGACTTTCATATGGAGAACTCCAGGTACCCGCTACCACCAAGACAACATCATTAAACGACAGCTTTACGGTGGTGTAGAATTGCTCGTTGGGATTGGAATTACAGTGGGCTCCAGAACAGATCTGCATGTTCAGATCAGAACCGTGACAGGCCACATTTATCGGAACATTATTCTAGAACAACTTGTACGCTTGTTTAGGGGTGCCATAGTCGCAGAATTTGTGTTTATGGATGGCAACGCCCGTCCTCATCGTGCACATATTGTAAAGGAATGCTTCCACTTAAGGATATCATCCGTATAGAAGGTCAGCATTTTCATTTCATTTGAATCCGATAGAGCATGTGTCAGACATGCTTGGCCGACGAATTGCAGCCCGTCAAGCACCTCCTACATGCGTACCGGTACTTCGGAGAGCATTGCTTGCTGAGGGGAGTAATCTTCCCCAACATCAGCTGGATAATTTGATACTCAGCATGCCTAGCATTGTACAGACCGTATTTTATCGTCTGAGAGACATACAATGTATTAACCATCATAGTAACCATGTAATGTTAAGTTTTTGTAAGGGAGATATTTTTTGTGATTGCTCCCGGGGACAAAAATCGTAGTTTTCGTTTTCATGAATAGTATCATATATGTACCATCTTTTTTCTTCTTTATCTTTTGTTTAATAAATGGGCTTCATAAATAAGTCACGTTTATTTTGTTTCGAAATCTTTATTTGCCGGAGCTGGCATTATCCTTAATTTATGGACATGAGTGTATATTGCCAAGTGATGAAAGAAATTTTAAAAAATCCAAGTTTTAATAAAAGTCTAAAGTTCCAAGGAAACATTTAACTTCCTAAACAGATGAACTTCTAAACCATCTTTTGAAATACTTTGAACACCACAGATTCGCGATTATAAATTAAGTCTTTTAAACAGAGTGTTTTACGTTAATTTTATAACAAGGTTCTACTTTATCAAAGTAAATTTACAGAAGTAAATTTCCTGTTGTCATTCTGTAAACAAGGCGCCGAGTACATAAAATCATTGAATGCTCCAGGCTTATTCAATTCACGCTAAACGCTTTCATTGTATGGGATTTTATGTGAATTACTGCCCATGGGTGCACTGCTGAAATGTCACGCGCCCAATGATGTCTCTAATATTAACGTGGAAGATAATTAAGGACACTTCTAAAATACTGCAAAGTGATGAAATTAGACATACTAGTAAATATCAATAAAATATTTCATATGACTAGAGAAAAGTTGCTATACTATACTCGTTCCTAATAAACTTTTTCACATGTAGTATGTATGTGTATTAATTTTGTTCAATTCAACATTACTATGCTGTCTCCAAAAACACAGAATTTTGAAGCTGAACTATTCTCTTATTTACATTAATTTCTAAAGCATTTCCCACACATTTCTAAAACGTTATGCTTCGTGCTAGTCCAGTCAAAATACTAAAGTTACTTCATTCCATTCGAAATGGAAACTTATCTCCTTATAGCAAAATTTTTAAATTTCCATTCTTTTTTCCAAAGCCCAAACAATAAAATTTCTGTTGATGCATGTTTATTTACATACATGCAGCAAACTAACAGAACTTTTTCAAGTAATTTGCTTATTCAGTTATCAGTAAGCAGAATTTTGCTCTACTGCAGTATAATCGGAGAACTGAGTTATTTAAAAATGCAATTTTGGAATCCTACATAATTAGCTGTAATAAGAAAATAAAATCTCATACTCTTTCAGCTAGTTTTATCATGCTGTCAATAAATGCGAAAAATCTCCTGAATTTTATATATGAAAGTCAAAAAAACCTCTCATTATTCCAGCATAGTCATATCATACAATTAATAAACGTCCAATAAGTAAATATGAAAAATTATTGCATCTCAGAAAAGCTTAAATATTCTTGAACTTCCAGCATGCTACCAATAAATAGAAATGTAAAAGTTTACTATATATTACATAGATAAGAAAACGATATTGGTGCAGTAGAATTATTCAGTGTTGTCCAAAAATAAAAAGTCTGATGAACCGTACTGGAACAGAAAACATATTAATAGCTATATTGAGCTATCAAAGCTTATCACTAAATTTGAAAAATTATTACATCTTGCGCAGATAAAATATAGTATTCAGATATCAAGCTAGGAATAAATGCCAGTCTATAATGAGAAACATTACAGCACCCTATATAGATTCAATAAAAATATCTTGATACTCTTCGATTTAGAAATAGCCTCATCATGCTATCAATATATACCGAAAATGAAAAATCACGCTATCAAAAACTGTATTCCAACAAATGTGAAATTCGTTGAATCTCACTTAAACATGAAAAAAAGCTAAAAGAAACAAACAGTTAATCAAATATAGCTGACAAATATCTGTATAAATTTTAGAATAGTTGTAAGATTTTTCCAATGATGCTTCTGAAGTAAAAAATTCAAGAGCCACGAAAATGCACATAACAAATTCGTACATCTATATCTGTTTGATGCATTTTAAATATTTTTGAAGACCGAAATTCGAAACGTGTATTAAACATAATTCGCCTTCATCCACAATTAAGCACATATTTTTGTGAAACTGCATCACCTAAAAACAGCATTCATTCTCTCATTTCATTATACATATGTTAATACATTATCTTAAAACTAAGTAAGCATAAAAAGCTCGATAGACCTTTTTCACCAAGATACAATTTTTCACGTAATCACTAATCACATCAGTGTCAAGGTTACTATTGCTCACATGTAAACCGATTCATTCGGAAGGTCAGTTAACTATTCTTTGCCAGCACTGGAAAACAGTGTCAACACTGCTACTGTTTAAAATTATCTGTTTATTTAAAGCCGTAAACACTGCGCCAACATGCATACTCACAGTTTTAGACCAAAGTTTTATAAAATTTACAAATGTTTTCGGTGAATAGTTAAAAGATAGCAGAAGATACCGTTGTATGGGTCAGGAACGCAGGTGCAGTTATCCCCGTTGAATTTTGAAACTGCCGCCATGTTCGTCCGTCATTTAGAGTATTGACAGTCGCTTAGTAACAAAAATGTACACTCACCTGAAGCTCACTAGGAGCTCCGGATCTTGGGTAGCCACGAATGCAGAAGTGTGAGGCCCTGTGCATCACAGACACATTTCTCACCGTACCAAGGCATCAAGCCTTCTGCTTTGAGCTGGATCTCACTAAAGTGGAAGTTTTACTAACCTGCTTGAGGTTGCCAAACTGTTGTCATCGCCAAAGTCGACAGCGAGACCGTTTTTTTTTTTTTTTTTTCTTCCACGTTGGGTGCTAAGGGAATCTAGAAGTACGATACGATGGGATTCGCGGATTTAACGTATATTCATTTCGTATTTTTATCCTTGGATAGCATTTGCATGTAGGTTTTAAAAAGAGGATCTCACGTGATTTCTAACTGCAATGATAATAAAATATGTTTTTTCATATCTATTTCATTATTTTTCAAAAAAATTATTAATTTACGATTTTAAAGGTTTTATTGAAATTGGACGATAAAGTATTTAATATAATAATTTCAATAAACATTTGTTCTATCCAAAGTACTTAATAATAATTTCAATAAATATTTGATCTAAGCAGGGTAGAATTCAATAATCAAGGCAATTTTATGCCATTAAAATTATCCCACTATTATTTTTAAAATCAAAATTAAATTTAGGAAATGCACCTAAAATCAAAATAAAGCACAGCTTTCTTTTATTTAAAAATTTACTTGCATCGGGAATGCTTGTAAAAAATTATTACTAATTTATTTTAGTTACTACCGTTCTAGTGGAAATAGTTTTTAACATAATTTATTTCAGCAAAAAAAAAAAAAAAACAGTACAGAAATTTTCTTATTCGAGTTTCCGTTCGTCGAAGTCATCAATAAATCGAGCTGAATATTGAAATAATAAATTTGAAATTGATATCTTTGCTTGAAACAAGAATTTTTGATAGCTGAAATTTTTTTTTCGGCTCTCTTTGATTTCCGTATATTGAAGATAATTGTACAATTGTTCATAATTTATTAAAAATGGTCTTTTTTGCTTATTCTTTATCCCTTATTAAAAATTTACCTTTCTTTATTTCTTATTGCTTTTAAATTTTTGACAGAGATTAAAATTACTTAAAAGAAAAATTCAATAAAAATTGCTTAATGGCATAGATATAAAATTTATAAAGGTGCAGCAGAAATGTATTTAAAAGAGTGTACGAACTGCACGTGGATGGCGAATAGTATTGATAAATAATTATTCATTGTTTTTTTCTCTTTCATATCAGTTATACCGTTAAAATATTATGTAAGCATTTTTAATCGAAATTTTGGTATTTTCTAATTACCCGCATCCCCCCTCTCAGCGTTTAATGCAATTGCCTTATTGATGCTTTGGTTGCATATTCTGGTTTACAGCGGGAATTAATTTTGCTCTTGCCTTATTTTTGGCGTATTTTGCAGTATAACGAGACAGTAACCAATCTACGCATGCGCGTACTACGCACGTGGATTTAACGCTACCATCATGTAAATAGCGGGCATATAGACTTTTCCCCTCATAAAATTTCTTGTTTTTCACAAAATGCTTCTTTTTGTTATTATTTAGGAATGGAACAATACCTATGAGCCACGAAGGTAAAGAAAGAAAAAATTTTCGGCAAATCACAAAGTCGCCTCTGAGTTGCCGACATTTTGGTGGGTTGCTGATAATCAGACCGAAATTTTGCACGAATAAAAAGACTGCAGCAGCAGAGAGGAAATTTGAGAAACAATACAGGAAACTTATATTAAGACCATACTATACGCAAGAAGTTAAATAAATAAATTAGCTAAATTATAGACTTTTGTAAAAAATCTAAAAGATATCAAGCTCACCAGCGACCAAGCGGTAACGTCGCTTAGTTCGGCCCGAGGTTTGAATCCCGGCAAACAAGTTGGCTGCATGGGCGTGCTCGCGTTTTCCTCCATGTGTAACGTGTAGAAGAGCCATCCTTTAGAAAGCCCTCCGCGAAGGCGTCCTTCCTCTTAGGCAGAAAGCCTTCGAGTGCTTTGCCATAATTAAATAAACCAAATCAAATCGCGTCTTACATGAATGCTTATTATTAGCTCTGAACAGGACTACATCATGCACTCCTATCGTGAAGATAACGTTTTAAAGCTGACTTCCTAAATTTAGTATTATCGCGGAGACTCTATAAGACGTAGCATTTTTTTTTATTATTATTGTAAGTTAACACGTTACTTCTTTTGCTGTTTCCTGCACTTCATTTATTTTTTATTGTTTTTTTTTAATTGGCGAGCATTAGCCATTTTAGGCTTTCGCGACTACTAAAGCCAAAAGTGGTGGTCATTTTATTATGGAGGCACCTAATAGGCGGCCACCGTTACCTTCTATGAAGGGATTCCAACCCGGGCCTTCGGTATCGCAGTCGACTCCCCTAACTACTATACTGTCTTGCGGTATTTTATTTTCTACTCCAACAGAAAATGCAACTTAAATGAATTTAAGTAACAAAAATCTCAAAACTGGAGCGCTGTAATTTTGATTCGCTCTCCTGGAGTGTTGTGCTGACTCTTGGTGAGTTTATTTGCATTTGTAGTACCTGAGAATGAGAGAGCACAGAAGCCAGGTTCTTATGTTTGAATAATTGAATTGTAAATAATTGAACTACTACTGTATTCTCAGGCTGTAAGGGATAGAAGTTCGGTTTCTGTTAATCATTCTAGTTGGTAACTTCAAGCTGAAATACTAATTCAAATATTAATTGATTCTCGATTTTTGTGATTAACAGTTTGTGCTGCAGGATTCTAGTCAGAGACAGTACGAAAATTCCTCTAGCAATTTAGCAAGGTTACACTGATTTAATTTAGTTACTTTATAACCTCAGCAATGAAATTTTTTAACACAAACTAAGATTTGTTCATAGTACACAGATGCTAAAATTAAAAACAAGAAAAGTTTTAAAGTATTTTAAATAGTGCAATTTATTCGGTGTAACCAGGCTGCATGGAATGTGGAGGGGGGGCATGAAGACATTTATTAACAGAAGCTCATTAACATTTCTGGATAATAAAAATACAATCTATTTTTTAGTCATCATTTCTTTCAAATTTGATTTAAATTGTATCAATTTATGTGTATCATTTATCAAGCTACTTAGGTTTTAGCAAGATGTTTGTTACGAAAAACGTTATTTCATAAATATGTGCTTATGAAAGATAAACATAAAACATCTTTCAGATTTACATGTATAAATTATTCCTATTACCTTGCCTTCAAAATTCATTTAAAAACTAGAAACTGACTTTTCATTTAATTTATATGATAGCAAATGGATTAGATTTCCATACCACGAGTGCAGCTAGTAATTCGATAGTTTCCATATCCGAAACGGATTAAAAATGCAAGATATGGTTACTGTCATCGTTTTTGGAGAAAAATTTCCATTATCTTTTGAGTTTTAATATTAAAGATATTAAAATTTTATAGAGAGATTAGAAACTGCTTTTGATTTCCCTGAAAAGGTTAACTGGAGTTTGGAAATTTATACAATATTTTCCACTGTTAACAAAATAATTCCATTATCGAGAATTACCTCTAAAGGAGGTTTAAAATGAAAACTGATTAATAAGACAAGTGAAGTAGCGTTATAAGGTATTTCTCCCTCCTTCTTCGCATGCCTTTGTGGTGTAGTGTTCAGCACGCTCGACAGGTAACCGAGAAGTCCGTGGTTCGATTCCTGGCGAAGGTGTTAATTCTTTTTCAATATGCTTGCTTCAACAAAACCTAAGGACTCTACAACGTAAATGTATTAAATGTTATATTTGAAATCGTCCTTTAGGTTAAACAAAATCTTACACGAGGATGATCCTTTTAAACCAAGTTGCAATTTCGAATTGTAAGAGCGTCCTTGATAGACACATAAACTAAAAAATATAAATAAAAACAATATACATTCGCACTCACCAAATAAAAAAAATAAAACACTCCGGGAAATATTTTTAGCTGTTTACTTTAACCATAATATTGCTACGGAAACCTTAAGTTTCTTGGAAGATCATTTGGGAAGCCTTGTAAAAGGAAATGAACTTAATTGGAAACACAATGTATAAGGTTAAATTCAACTTAATTGGAGACACTATCTGTAAGGTTCTTAATCTAAACATTAGTTTGACCCTCTAAACTGCTTCACTAAACATATAGAAACACAATCGTCCCGTTTTTGCATTTCAATACCAGAACATTAAGTAAATACAATAAACATAAAACAACTAAAGGATTTATTTGAACTTCAACCTCGAAATTACAAAACTAAAACAATTTTAAAATAACTTCCTCTACTTGCTGTTGGACAGACACAATGATTCAAATTACTTATTTATAAATCAAAGTTTAAAATCCTAGCCTCAATTCTCCGCTCCTCAAAGAATACTTAGATTAATTTTTAATCAGAAATTCTAACTACCTCGTACCAGTGACTCTCAAGGCAGACAGTAACAGGTGAATGTGCCCTGGGAAAGCTGAGGTTGTCAATCTTAGATTCTGCTCTTATTTAAAACTTACTTTGCATACTCTGGTGAAGTAGACGAAAGAGTAGAAATGCAGGAAAGATCCAGTATAAGAAATAACGTTTTAATTAAATACATATGCAATTTGTAAAGGAAGTATTGTGTTTCTACGACAAATAGTAATCATGAGCACAAACAGTAAATATGCACGATTCACTTCGGTGTACTATCTACAGCGGAAGACAAAGGTAATAAATATTTCCTGCGGCAAGATTCCTTTTATGTTTTTACTTTCTTTTCTGCCGTCCAAACGGGATAATGGTCAGCGACGCTGACTGCCGCACACAATGGCCCGGGTTCCGAATCCCGGAGAAAGCTTGGATGCTTTTAAATGCATAGTGTCTGTGCGGCAGGGAGGCACTCTAAATGTACGGCGAGCCGAAAGTCCTCTTGAGAGGCGGGTGGTAGGGGAAGAAGGGTGGGAGACCTTCGGACTCGTCCCTTCGGGATGCTCTCCTTCAAAATTGGAGGCGAAAGTGGGCAAAAATCGTTCTGCCACCTGTATGATGCCAATGACAGGTGCAATCTTTCAACTTCTTGCCATGATGAATTTCGTGATGTTACTGTCAGATGTTAGTGTCAGAAAAGTGAGCTAAGTCCCATTACAGTCAGTTCAGTTGCTAAAAAGATAACCTCAATAATCAGCTAATAAAATCATACTCTTGTTTCCCTCAGACACGAACTCTGCATGACGTCTCTACTGGAGCAATCTGAATGTTTTGGCAGAGTGTTAAAAAGGGTTTATTTCCTGTTTCGGTACAATATAAAACAGAAAAACTTCAGTTAAGGCTAATTTCCTTCTGTTTAATACTGGATTTATTTTGCAGCCTGATTTAATCCTTGTAGAACTTAAAATGCATAATAGAATAATGTTTCTACTAACAAAGTTTAATAAAAATAATTAAAAATGCCAAGTAACCAGATATGTAAGCCGATAAATCATTTTCTCTATTTTTGAGCAAAAACCGGGAAAAAAGAATTTAAACACGGTATTTTCATAAAATTTTAGAGATATGTAGAATCGTTACAAAGCATTTGTGCTCCTTAAACAAATAACCGCTTTTTTCTGCAGAAAATAAAAAAAAAATGTTTAAATGCTTCTGGATGCTAATCAATTCAAAATTATTTTAAAGGCATAAACATGGTCATTTCTCTTTCATGTTTCCCTCCTCTTTTTTTTTACTTGGAAAATTTATTTCTCCTTTTCTATATTTTTTCCACTGGATCTCCTCGCAACGTCAAACTTAATTCTTGTTTCTTTGATCAAGTTCTTTCTCTCTACACGTTGTCTGCTTTAGAGTAGTTGATATAATCAATGCCGTAATTTTGATCTAAAGTATGCATCTTCAAAGCGGAGGAAAGTGTTTAGTTGTAATGTTAGTCGGCATGTGAAAAAAGCGAACTTCAACATTAAGTATGCTGGTAATATATTGAATTAATAATTTGTTTCAAGCATTTTATCGATTGCTTTTATCTCTTACAGGAAAAAAATATCAACACAAAGAACACAAAGGTTGTGCGATAGGCTCCACAAAACTGTTATTAGAAAATAGCGTTAGCATGAAGAGATTCTTCAGGTTGTTTTGGACAAGGGAACGCGAAGAGCCAACCTACGTTTTCGCTAGCGTTCAAACCACAGATCTTCCATCTGCTAGCTGGACATCATACCACTTACACCAATAAAGTACTCATGGCGAATACGATAATTACTTATAAGCATACCAAGGCTGGAAGAAAGTTATCTTTTCCTTAAGACGATGTCGTAAAGGTAACTCTAACGCCGACAGACCCTAGTTCAAATCCATGTTGCATATTTTCATTCCCTGTTTTGAAATCGAGACTTATATATATATATAATATGCTGCATTTGTATGAGCAAATTTCGCAGCTTACCAGCTTTAGGGGAAGTTGTGGTGAAAACGTTTGTGCGTATGAGAAGTGGAGATGAGTTGGCATTTTATTCGAAATATTGAGAGCTGCTAATTGACAAGATGATGTCATGCGCCAAACGTTTTTTATATTATTATTATTATTATTCCTGTCCTCGGCTGGGCAAGGTTAACTCAGCCTTTCATCCCTTGACGGGGTTGATAAAATGAGTACTAAGTTCGTTTGGGAATTAAACACCCGGGGGGAAGGGTCCTGCGACAAGCTGATTACTTGTCCAGGCAAAGATGTACAAGTAGCCCGGAGCCCACGGTCTAGAAAACAGATATCAGGGCACTGCCGGCCATGGCTCTCTAAGGGCTGTTTGTGCCGCCGAATTTAGCTTTAGTTTAGAGTTTATTATTTATGTGCTAAATACTATCAATAAAGCAGATTTCTTACTGAAGTTAATATATTCTTCTTGAAGATAAGCCTGTGGACTTTACTGTGGCGTTCTTAAAAACAGCTAGTGGTGCCTTGCTTATGAAGTGACGATGCATTAGTATTAATTTTCACCCCGGACACTTTTGTTACAACATTCTAGCATTGTCGAATGAACAGACTGTGCACGATTATATTAATAATCATCCGATATATTTTTATACACCAAATGAAACTATCGGCTTAACATGATGAATAGGAGCCCGGACATTCTAGACTTCTCCATCTCTACGACCAGCGTACCTATGGCTTTATCCGTGATGAATGACATGACGTTTGATCATGTGCCAATTCTGGCTTATCTTGGAGTGAACAAACCCAAGGACTTGTCCTCAGTAAATTTAACGGACTGGGATCTTTATCATAACCTGCTCATGACTTCCACCCTTAGTCTCGGGCCGCTAAAGGATAATACAGGTATAGACTCTGCCATTGAGAAATTCACAAGTTTTCTCAAAAGTGCAAAGACCCAAACCTCTAAAACAGTGGATCGAAGTCAGTTTGAACACCAGCTCCCTATGCATATTAGGGAAATCATCACTAACGAAATCACTTACGAAACAATTTTAATCGTACATGGGATTTTGCGCTTAAGATAGAGATAAATAGACTTAATCGACACATCAAACACCTGATTCAGACTCATAGGGTCAGCACGTGGAACGATAAAATTGAAAAAATAAACCTGGACGGTAATTCTATTTTAAAATACGTAAAGTAGATAAAATGTACCAGTCCCGGTAACAACCCAATTAAAAGTGCTAGTGGTTACGTGTACTCTGACAACGAAAAGTCTGAAATCTCTTCTGACTGTCAAGTCAAGTTAGCCCGGACATCTCTCCAGCTGATATCGATTCGGACCAAGAGGTTGCGGAATATATTAGGGAATAGTTAAACTCGTTCAGTGTAATGAACATTGCAGATATGGTTCCTCCTCAGGAGGTGAATTTCATCATTAGATCGCTCAAAACGAAAAAGGTCCCTGATAAAGATGACGTTAATAACCGGAGGCTTAAAAACACGCAATTTAAAATTATTTGTAAAACTTACGGGCATTCTTAATGCCTGCTTGCACAAAAAGTACTTTCCGAAGGCTTGGAAGCATGCAACTATTTTTAATTCCCAAACCTGTAAAATTCTGTTAATTATAGGCCGATAGGCCTGTTGTCATCACTTAGCAAGATTCTAGGACGTTTGATTTACAATCGCATTAAGAATAACCTCCAGTGCCGCAGTGAGCTTTATCATGGATTTAGAAAGGGATTCTACTTGTTCGTTCGCCTTACTGAGTTCATCGGCTTAACTCTTCAAAACAAGATGTGTGATGCAATCCTGATGTTGGACGTGGCCCATGCTTTCGATCGCTTCTGACATCCAGGTCTCATATATAAGCTGATTAAGTTGGGACTGCCTCGTAGCCTGGTTCTGCTGATTAAATCTTTCTTGGAAAGTCGCACCTTCAACGTTAAACTCGAAAATGAGATCCCCAGCGTTACAAACAGGCATGCGGTTCCGCAAGGCTCTATCTTTTCCCCGATATTTTACATTCTGTATGTTAACGACTTCCCCAGTTTCAGAGACGATCACAACACGCTCCTGGCTTTTTACGCCGATGATACGGCTGTTGCTATTAAATCCAAATCGCCAAATCACGCCCTTGTCAAAATACAGGAAAAAATCTCCGTCATTAAGAAACGGTGTAGCTAATGGAAAATCAGTATTCAACCTGAGGAATAAAAAATTCTGCTGGTTGGGGAATACAGCAAAATGACAGCTATCACGAAAGATGTAAAGATCTTCGGTACCCTGGTTCTCAGAGCGGACAGCGCCAGTTATCTGGGGATTACTTTAATAATCATTCACCTGGTCCATCCACATGGCCAAAGCGTGGGGAAAAGCATATGGAATAATGTTCAAACATTTTCCACTGCTTAAAAATGATCAGCTTTCTACCAATTTGAAGAGAAGAATCTATATCACATCTATCAGACCTATTATTACGTATGCGTGTCCCATCTGGACTACTGCCAGCGAGAAAGACTACAAAAAACTTCAGATGTTGCAAAATAAGGCTCTTAGAATTATCACAGCTGCCCCGTAATAAGGAACAGATGCCTGCACTCGAATCTAAAAATAGAATCAATCAAAGATTTTACCACACGAATTAATGGCAGATTTTATCAGCGAACTTTAAGAAATAACTCAGCAAATTTCGCAGAAATCCTGGAGTATGACATTCTTGAGGAAGATAAACTTTTAGACCCTACGCTGTTCATTTGCTGCATACTACACTGAACAATCAGGATGACCAATGATATAGCAGAATTCCCTAATGCTTTTCCTATTCAATTTGATGTTGTGTCTTTTGCAAATGCGTGAATTCTAAGAGACTACCAGCATTGGCACCGACCAGTCTCCAGACCTACCCGGTCCTCAATTTTAGAAGCAAAGCGCTTCAATCTGTTCTCTCCCGGTCAGATACTTGTCTCTTTTGGAGAATATTCTTTACGGTTACATCACTAGTTAGGCCCTAATAGGACTCTTTCAAGAACTGGCAAAAGTAGGGAACACTGTCAACCTGCTGCAGGCCAGTAGGCCAGTATACCGACCAAGTATCAAAGTATATTCGTGTGTTTTAGGTTATTTTAGCATGACAAAGTACACGATGGCTATCTGCTTAAGAAGAAGGAGGTCTTCGTGAAGAACTTCCTCCAGGAAACTAACTCTTATTCACACTACACAAGGGGAAAACCACGTTGCCGATCCGTTCGCCTGGGATCGAACTCGGAACGAACTTCGACATTTTCCGGTCTTAATCGCTCAGCCACTTGTCGCGCCCAACTCACCTACGAAGCAGTTTGGAAAGTTCTCAGAAAGCCAGTCTTTTTCCTCCTAACGTAGATAGCCCTTGAGTACTTTGCCCCGCTGCTTTTGTTTCATCATGATGAAATAGCTCACTTCACAGATTTCATTAAGGGTTAGTAAACCATCAAATGCACGCATCAGTAGTTTCTCACATGTATTTGATACTAAAATATAATTAATTTTGCATTGTTTGTTCGAATGTGTTATAGTTTGAGACAATGTAAATCCTATGATCACACTGCATTTTGTTATCCAATAAAAATTAAAGTTGAATATATTATTATTCTGATTCTGTACGTATTAATGTAGCCATTTGGCACAGTCTGACGAATTTTTGAGGCAGAAAAAGAAAGAATGACCTATAAGTGCAAATTAATTTATTCATTTATCTATTATTACCTTTGATTTGGTTTACTTGATTATGGCAAAGCACTCGAGGGCTATTTCTTTTAAGGGAAGGATGCCTTCGCGGAGGACTTTCTAAGGGAAACTGGCTCGTATACATGTTACACATAAAGAAAACCAAGAAAAAGCCGATGCAGCCAGTCCGTTCGCGGGATTTGAACTTCGGACCGAATTACCAGCGTTCAGCGACTTTACTGCTCTGCCGTTGGTAGGCCTGCTATCATTACATGTAGTTATTACCCCCCTCGCAACCGATTCCAATTAGATCCCGGCTAACCTGGCTGCTTGGCTGGATTTCGTTAATTTTCCCATGTGTAACGTGAATATGAGACTGTTTCCCTTAGAAAGTCCTTCGTGAATGCTACTTCACCTCAGGCAGATAGCCCTAGTGTGCGTTTCCGTATCCAAATAACCTAACCCGTATCCTCGGATTTTCCTTTGAAGTTTCAAAATGTACGCCAAGTGAGAAACAGCCTATAGCCAAATGTGAAACACAGCCATTACGGATGCGGATTATGAAGTTGCTTATGTGGCCACAGAAGAGGCTTTAATAAATCAGATAAGAAAATTAAGCCTCTGAAGGCACATTACTTTGACCAGCTATCAGGTGAAACTCAGAGAATAGTAAAGAAAGTGAGGTAAAGGTGCGGAGATGATTGTCTTCTGTACTGCATATGTGCCGATGGAAATCTGATGGAAAGCGACGAGAGATAAAAGTCACGCCGTGCAAGAAAACAAGTAAATGGTCAGCAGTCTAAGTTATGTTATGAAATTGTGGTATTTAAGAATGTGGGTAGCAAACGTTCTGATCAAATTATATTCTAGAATGAATTGGCATTTAAAAACTTCTGAAGAATTTGTAGCATCACAGCTAAGTCCATTTTTCAAGAAATGCTTATTAAGTTCAGTAAATGTGGTCCAGTAAAAGGGCAATTTTTAAGTTATCATGGTTCAGTTTGCTTTTATTCAAGTAAAGAGCATTTAGAATTCATCTTCGAATTTTTTTCTGTACTAACCGAAGTTTGTGGAAATCTGCATTTGAGCCTGAGGCCCAGGCTGCCAAGAAACACAACCACTGAAACAAGCTAAGCACTACATTCCCAGAGTAATCACGTCTATACACATGTGCATACTTCTTTTTAACGGATGTATATAAATGGGAGGGGAGATAAAAATGGTTGTTTTCAGAATTTCATATATATTCTCAGGTTACAGGTCTCTCCTCAGAATCCCGTTTTCCATAGCTGATCTTTCCCCTATGACGGCTAAAAAAATGCCAGCAAAAAACGACAGTTTTCAGGGTCATAACATCTGACTTTTTCCCCTCAGAGCTCACCAGTGGCCAACCAGCAAAGTTGCTGAACACTGGTAGTTCGGTATGAGGTTCGAATCCCGCGAAGGGCGTATGGGCGTATGGGCTGTATGGGCGTTTTTGCGGTTTTCACCGTGTGTAACATGTATACGAGCCAGTTTTCCTTAGGAAGTCTTCCACGAAAGCATTCCTTTCCTCAGGCAGATAGCCCTCGAGGCTTTGCCGTAATCACATAAACCAAACTTCCCTTTCCCATATACACAGATTTTCTAGTTAAATTTCTCTCTGATCTGCATTTAACAATCTCCCTATTCTCACTAGCGAATTCTCATTCTTTCTCAATCTCGTACTCGGAATTTTTTTATTTACGTTATAATGCCTTTAAAGAGCTACAGCAGTGATGCTACCAATGTTTCTAAACTTAGGAGAAGTTGGGACATCTTATCCATTACGAGAAAGAAAAAAAATATTCAGTAACTTTTGCATTATTTTATTACAACGTACTATATGAAGTGCTATAGTGTTCACTATATTTTATTATTATTTTTTAATATTCAAAATGTTCTACAGTGCCAAATTTATCAATTAAACTTCCTCGAATTTATCTATGTTACATGAATATGCGGTATGTCCTGAAATGAACTGCCAGCGGATACGGAGGTACGACTGTATGCATTTTGCATTTTAGTTAGGTATTTATATCGAAAATTAATTAGTAAACCTATTTCCAAATGAATTTTTCTTTCTTTTCTTCTTAGTGGAAATTTCGTGGCGATTACTCTAAGATTACACTGCAAGCAGGACAGATTGGGGTCAGTGTAACTGGCGTGGGCAGCTTGAAAAAGTACCGGTACCTTTTCGAGTAACCCACCTTTCGCCAAGGACGTAAGGGTGTAAATGCACAAAAGACAGTCCTGTAGATACCAGGCATTAGGTTTCATATAGAAAATAAGTTTGAATTCTTTTCTTTCGTGTTGTTATTATTATGGTTTGGATAAGTTCTGATAAATATTTAGTAAATATTAGTCTGTACTTCTTTTCCAATGTGCCGTTTCCTCGCCAAGACACACCGGTGTCCTAACATAAAGACACAAGTGTGTCGAAACCCTTATGAAGTTCGGTATCGTGAAGAAAGTACCTCATCAAGGCTGTCGGGACATCCAGTTTGAAAACCTAATATTGGTGAACAGACACAAACCTGCACAAAGGTGCCTGTACCTTTTCAAGATGGCAGTTGCTCACCAAGACACAAGAGTATCCTGACAGGAATTCAATAATGTGCCGGTACTCTTGTGCAGTTTGGTATCATGAAAAGGCTACTCTTTTCAAGGCTTCCGGAACACCATATGAAAGCCTTAATCTTGCCGAACATTTGCTTCTTTCCATAAATGCGCGCTCATCTTTAATCATCTGGGTGGCGCAACATAAAAATCCCTTGTGTTCATTACAATGAAGTACAGCAGTGGTCTCAAACTCAAATTGCATGCGAGCCGGTTACATAACCTAAAAGCAGCTGACGGGCCAGTATTTTTTTTTTTAATCTTTTTCAGCGAAAAAAAATTATCAGCGAAATAAATATTTTGAATAAATTTTAAATTTCGCTTACTAAATATTTATCAGAACTTATCTAAACCATAATAATAATAGCACGAAAGAAAAGAATTCAAATTTATACTTATTTTCTATATGAAACCTAATGCTTGGTATCTGCAAGACTTTTTTTGTTGATTAAATTTTGTAATTCAAATATTCTGACAACTTAATATATTAATACTTAAGATTGGCATTTATTTCAAGCTTTAATTTAAAAAAATTAACAAATTATGAAAACTTTCCAAATAGGGCAAATTTGGGAATAAAAAATGACCACCTAGTCTCTTTCTCTTATTTATTTAAGTTTTCTTCCACGCATAAATTAAAATAAATATGTTTGTATGTAAATAGAAAATTTGTTTATACTATAATATCCGGGCGCACTGGAGAGAAAGTGCTAGAAATTGCCTTCTTTATCGTTTGTAGATGCGCATAAGTCAATCGGTTTTTTTTCTTATTAATTTTCATCTGTGGGGGGAAAAAAAAAGAAAAGCCACATATAAATGCAATCCGAAACAAAGCAAAATCTTTTTCAACACTCTATTTGCAACAAATATATAACTAAAATGCATTCGCAAGCCGTATAAAATTGCTTAAGAGGCTGCCAGTTTGAGAGCATTGGAGTGCAAAGTTAGATCTAACAATTCTGAATTTGCAAAGAGTTAACGATGACGGGGTTAAGACGCTGAAACCATCGATATCAGTTAACAAAGCAGAGTCACAGGCACCAGCTCATCAGGAAATTTCCCAAATTTCCGATAGTTGTTCCCTTTTATGGATTTTGCGGCAAAATGCTGTATTCCTACACTGTAAAAAATTTTAGTCCAAAGTTTCACCATTTAATGGTTCAAAATCAAAGATAGTACCAAAACATGGTTCATTTGATTTTACGTTTCACTGATATTTGGTGAAACGATCCAACTAGGTAAACGTTTCACTATTTTTAAGGAATACTTTGCAGCCAATCAAACCGAAGCATTCAGTGCATGCCTGGTCTTCCCGTGATTCCATCTTTAGAAAGTTTAATGGCGGCTGTTTGAATTTGTTAACGGATAGTCGGTTGTGTATTCGATAATTACAAGGTACGTATATTTTGGGTTTGTTTCCTTTTTGATTTATGTATGTGGATTAAAATTTGTTAAATTTTTATTAAAATGCATTCGCAGTAACTTTTTAATGATTTTGTTGGAATGAGTGGCGTTAGTGCTAAAGCCTACTTTCATCATTTGGTTATTACTACTGTATAGAACGTAGCTGAATAGAAGTCTAAAAAGAGATTCCCGAACATTCTTAGCAAAAACATTGTTATAACATAATGTGTAGTTCTGCATATATTACGTAATATGTATTGCTATAAAATACGTTATAGTCATTCTGTAGAAAATAGAATACTACAATACAAACATAGAATGTTCTGTCAACATCAGTATTGGAATATAATAGTTCTTACGCTGTTTGTGAACTTGAGAAATAAGAAGCACATAATTCATCTAAAACGTTAAAAAAACTTTTTTGACATGAAAATTTAAGTCTTGTTGTTTAAAACTAAATTTATGGTTTAATTTTTCTCTAGATGAAAATCTTGGTACAGTGTCAATCATCATTGAAAGTGCTAGAAATTTCAGATTATGGTCAGCTTACTGTTATTAACTACGCTTAATATCCAAGTTTTTTTATCTCTGTAAAAATGTGCTGATGATTTCAAAGAGTATGTTGATTATGAAAACTTTCCCTAGGGATCCCAGCAAAATTGAAAGTTATTGATTGACATGATAAAACTGTATTTGGAATATTTTGTTGAAGTAGCAAGTTTTTTTATTGCTTTGTGAAAATTTTTGTTTATTAAATCTTATTGTTTGATTAAAACCATTTTGAAATATTATCTAAACTTTCCTTTTTACGAGAAGAATTTTTTGATAAAGATGCATTGAATTATTGTTATTTAGCCATGTTTTTAAATATTCTGTTCGAAAGCATCCTTATTTGGCCAAACTTGGTATTTAAAAATTTTGTTTTTCAATATTTCATATAATAATATATATTGAACTTGAACAGTTGTGTTTATTATGCATACTGTTATGACTGCTCACCAAGCTACTACAAAAATGCCAACAATTTATAGATTTTGTTCTAGGTACTCATTCAGCTTAGCATCAAACTGCCACAAATGTTGGAATTTAAGAAATTCTGTACATTTTCTCTGCCAAACTGGGAGTAAATTTCTGTTTTACTTATCATTCAAAATGTATCTTAATTTGTGCTTTTACAGATACATTGTTAATTTGTTGAATTTCTCAAGATCAAGAAAGATTTTGCCAAACTGGTAGTATTTTTAATAGCCGAAATGACAAAAATAATTATCTCTTAACCCCTCTTATAATCCTGCAAAATCATGTTTTGTAGTTTGAGGTGGAACGTAAATGAATTTTGACTATGGTTTCTGATTTTAAGAAATAACTTTGCATTAAGAATTTAATTAATATCAGGCATTTAAAATAATAGCAAATAAGAGACTTTTTTTTTTTGAAGTAGTTAAGATGTGCTATTGAAATTGTATTTATTTGTGTTTAAATCTGCAAAACGAAGTTTGATTGTTTAAAAATATAATTGATTATTTCTAACCAGTTAGAATATGAGCTAAGTGTTATTTCTTCATATGTCATTTCGTTAGTGGTAAATATGGCAGAATATTAGAGTAATTGACATTGTTTATTTTTTATTTGATATCAATAATTCATAGATGCATTAACTTCTTTTATAATTGGAGAGCATAACACAAAGATTTAATTTAAGTACTATTTTTTTAACTGTGCAGTATAATTTATTGTTAAGGGTAACAAATATTGCCAAATACGGTTAACGTCATTTAGAAAGCATTACATTAGTGTATGTGAGAAAAGAGCCTGTTATATAGGAAATAAATGAAGATAATTGTGCAAAACTGATGCTGTGGAATTTCCTTGAATATTTTTGCAAGTTGATTTTTGGTTTATATAATCTAAACCTTATTTTTTATTTGAATAATTTAAACTTTTTGCTTAATTTTACTTGTGAAGTCATCCAAAATAACATTTTGTTTCGAAGACATCCATTTTTTTTAATTCAAATAATATGCAGAGGACTATTTGTACTTTACCTTTTTTGTAATTATTTTAGGTAACTTTTAAGTGCTTATACATGAATACAATAAAAACGTTTGATAAATTTAAATTAAATGTATATTTTATAGTTATTTTGATGTAAATATTAATATTCTTTCAAGATGACAGTAATAAAGGTAAAGTAAATTTTCAGTTTAAATTCTCAGAGTATAAGTCTCTGATTTGTATCAGTAACTGTACATGTAATTGCTCCAGTTTTCTTTTTAATTATTTCAAATTGCTGAAATATTCAAAATATTCAGTTTTTAAGCTGTTATATTTTCAAAATATATTACTACAAAAAGTTGTGTTTCTGAAAATTTCCACTTTCTTAGCTAACAGTGCTTTTTGCAATCATATCATTGTATCAAGGGATCCCAATCGCCTCCAGGCGGGCAAGTGGCCCCAAGGTGGGCATGGAAATTTTATAGGGAGTCGATGAAGATCTGGACATTGACAGCCGAATTTGCAGTGGCAATTAATCAGCATAGTCAAGATTCCTATTGATTCCAGAAGTGCAGGTACGTATATGCTTTATTTCAGATTTTAAATGTCATACAAGAATAATATCCCAAAATAAAAGTTGTTACCAAACCAACATTGCCTTTTCCCTCTTCTAACCTAGTATAAGTAGATTTGAGTCAAGTCAGCAATTTACTATGGGAAGAAAGAAACAGGTTGAATATTTGTAATGGAAGTGATTTGAGAATTGAGCAATTTTATGCCAAATGCTAAAAGAATTACATGAATGCACAGATCACATTAATTATTCATACTTCTGTGTAATTAAAATTGAAGTTTTGTGCAGTTAAAATCCGTTATTTTGTTTCTGGCAACTTGTTTATATTTGTAAAATTAAAAATAAAGATTTAAAAAAAATTAATCCAATAAACCATTTTTTTAAAATTTTTGTTCAAAATTTTAGTTTGCTGTTATTGATTTGCAATTATTTGTATTTTGATTATGCTGCATTACAGAGAAAAATGTAAGGGGTTCGATGAAGAAAACGTTTTTCTAAAGTTCTTTTAAAAGGGGTTTATGTAAGAAAAAACTTGAGAACCCGTGCTTTACATAAGAAAAATTTTCCAAAATCTAGCTTCTCTATTTTTACCTTTACTAACTTGTATTATTCTTATTTTTAAATGTAATGTCATATATTACATATAATTTTCAAAAACCTTTTGGTATTTTCTGATTATTCATCCCCATTAAAAAGTCACAAATTGATTGCTGACTGGAGAGAGATATTTGTTTAGATATCCTTATTTCTAGTTCAAAAATGCTGCTTTCATAATTTCTTTTCTTTTTCCATATAAGACATGCAGTCTTTTTGGGTTTTTTCCACTCTTCTTTTCACGTACACAGCGATCTGCTTTCACTGAAGGAAGCAGCAGAGAATTCCAGAAACTTAGCATTTTGAACAACCATGGCATCAAAATCATAAAATGACACACATGAAAAAAAAAGGCACATGATGCCTTTAAACAAGTCTTATTGCACTGTATGTGTGTAGGAAGTTGAGTCTGAGATTTCGCCGATGAAAACTGCAATATGCTATTCACCGCTATACTGAAACACAGAAATTCCCATAGAAGGGATCATAATCTGCCGTCGTACTGGTGAAATGTCTGGAAAGCCATTTGGGGTTGCTATGGGCACAACTAAATTGCCACATAAATATATTTGGGTAATATTGGTAGGTTTATAATAGTAAAATAAACACTTTGGTGCTGGTATAATAATGTAATCCAGCTAATTTTCTTAATGTTTTGTATTTTTTTAATGCTTAATGTTTTATAATTCTTATAATTGTGTATTTTTTACTAAATATACCTTTAGATGTGTAGGCATATTAATATACATTATATATTAGATTTTTTTAAATACCGGTGGAATGTATGCTCTACCAGCAGCAACACATTTCAACATAAATATTTTTTGGCGGCATGATGCAATGCCTCATCAGTACATTTTTGTGCTTCTTTGCTGGGTTCGGGGATAGTCTTAATACCTCCTTTTTTAAAAAATAAAATCCTCAATATCTCAAAGTATTGATGTTCGGCCAGCCATATATTTGATATTTAGCCCTGGTATTTGACAAAAATTGTTTTTAATGCATCTTCCTTTTTTATTGTGTTTTTGTTTCTTCTATACTTTTTATTAGAAACTAAAAGTAAAACTAACATTTTACTACCAGTAATGATATGGTTGATACTGTTTAACACTGGCATTTCGACCCAGGTTTGAATCCATGCAAACGCACTGCCTGCATGTTTGGCTTCCTCCATGTGTAACATGAATGCAACCCAATGTACATACCCTAGTCAGATAGCAATCGAGTGGCTTGCTGCATCCAAATAAACCAATCAAAATGAATATTTAAGTTTTTATTAATTAAATTTAATATATTATGGATGCTTTATGTTATTTTTAGTATATATTGCAATGATAGTATATATTTGTTGTAACTTATATACTAAAACACAGAAACATCAGTCAGTATAACCTAGTAATACTAATAGTAACATCAGTCATGATACGAGGGTGAGAATTATGAAAGAAAAAATAAATATAAAATTAATAGTTTAGATAATGCATGATGTTATGTAGCTGTTTATTAACGCTTCTTTTTTTAGGTTCCCAATGATGTTGAAATAGAGCTACAAACAGTATCTAAAAGATGTTGTCTTCTTTCAATCACTGGTTGTGAAGGCCTGACCCTGTACTCCCCAAGACTACCTCGACATCCATGCAAGATCAGAATGTGTTGTGACTTATCTCAATTGGAACATTAGAACAAGCTTATGAAATTCATCCTGGCAAAAGAGTGCAGTCACCAAATGGTGCGTTATGAGGTACACCGTCGCTGAGCTTGATATAATGTGCTTGTCAGACCACTGTGCCCACAAATTACCACCCGTTGCATTTCCGATACAACCAACAGTGTGAAAAATCACTGATCTAATGTTGAGTACCATGCATTCTTTGCGTCTCTCTTCTAATGATTATGAACTGCAAGAACTGTTTAAGTATATGAGACAACCATTAAATTGTTAAATAAAAAATTCTAAATTTGGGTTTCATGATATTGTTAAATATCCTATTGAAATTTTCACAAATGTATTAAAATGACTACTACATACACTTGTGTTTTCTGAGATTTATTGGTTTAAATACTCCAGGATATGAAACTGCAAAATGCTTTTTGTCAATATTATAAGTAATGGTAAATATCCCCCCATGCATGCTTTACAAGTACATTTATCTTATTTATTTCATACAATTAAAGTTTTCAAGTTAGAAGAATGTTATTGATGTATGTCCTGTTTCTATATAAGCATAATAATGTATGCTAATTATTCAGAAGTACTTGTTATTAAATTCTGAAAAATAATGATTAAAATATTTATAAAATATACGTAACCATTCGACAGGTTTTATGAGTAGTTTCATTTTAAATTTCTTAAACAGAATATAAGTGATATAATTTATTAAATTATGCTTACATGTATGTCTGTGCAAAATTCAGCATAAAATATTTCTTAATGAATTACTTTTCTTACGTAGCAGTTGCAGAAAATTTGTCTATGTGGATTTAAATGTGTTCTTCATTAAAGCTTTGCCATCTTAAGTTATGTTTTTCCTCTGACTTATTTTACATGAAATGTTTACGTTTCTATATAACATGCTACCAAGAGATATGTTTAATCTGCAGAAAAATGGAATTTACTTTTGAATTTATTGAACAATATTAATAGCTTTGGAAAATTTTCTTTATTGTATAGGTACATAAGTATTATAATTTATCATGCTTCATAATATATTTTAACATATTGTAAATAAAAAATTACCATAAAGTAAAACTTGTTTTTGTGTGAGGAGGGGACATGGGAAACCTTACAGATTCTAGCAAACACTTCTGGTCTCCAAATTTTAAAGGTAAGTGTCATGGCATGTGAATGAAAATAAGAATTATGCATGGAATAATTTTTCTTTATATAGTATAATAGTAATTAGTTGAATAGCTGTTAATTACACATTACACACAATGTATAATATCAATTTTGTTATGAGAAAGCAATTTCTGTTGTAAATTTAAATACTAGAGACCTTGAATCTCAAAGCTAATGCAATTTAATTTACAAGTGAAGGCATATCAAACATGAATTTTTAAAATTCAGCTCTTGCAATGAGCAGTTACATTTTAACTTATTCCTATTGGTGTGTAAGGCATTTAATTTTGTAAAAATATATTTTTATATACATGCTAATATATTGCAAATGTGTATTTTAATGATATATATTTTATACTTTCATTCTCTCAAAACTGAATCAATCTTATGCAAGTAAATCTGCTGTTCTAGCCAAATTTTCAATAATTATTGCTATAGATATGCTGATTTGCATAAGAAATTTCCAAATATCTTAGCCACAGCAGTAATGAATTAAAAAAAGTACCAGGAGAAGGGTGCCATAGCAGTAATTGAATAAAAAAATACCAGAAAAATGGATAATATAAAATTTTATGACTGAACTCTCAAATAACTTCCTATAATTTACAGTTAATGGTAAACATAATTATAATTAAGGGTTTAAAGTATTCTCAATCCATATTGTAATATAGGCCATTTAACGCATTTCTAATTTATGGTTCAACATTCCCCATCCTTGCTTTAACATATTGCCAATTCTTGGTTCAACCTATTACCAAATAATGGTTCAGCCAAAGCACCAAATAATGCCAATTCTTGGTTCAACCTATTACCAAATAATGGTTCAACCTATTACCAAATAATGGTTCAACTTATTACCAAATAATGGTTCAACCTATTACCAAATAAAGGTTCAGCCAAAGCTCCAAATAATGGTTCAGTGTTTTACCATCTTTTGGTTGCAACTTTTTCAGCACCATAGTTTGGTGAAACTATGAACCAAATTTTTAACAGTGTATTTAAATTTTATCGGAATTTCTCACATTTCAAGCAAATCTCACAAGCGCATATTATGAGATGGAAAATACCGCGATTAGTCCACAAAAACCTTTGGACTTTAATTACAATAAAAAGAACGCATACAAAAATGTAAAGATGCTTTCTAAAACTAAAGAATTATTATGGTTGCCAGAGTTTGGCGCATTCTGAAAATTTAGAAACTTCTACTAAGATGGTTGCGCTAATACGTAAGTACCGATCACATATTTGCAATAGATACCAGAGCACTGCTTTTATCTGCATGCCTTATTTGTGAAGTCCGCAATGAAATAAATTAGCCATGCAATTCTTCCAGTTTTTGTTATCTTATTTTTTCAAGCTTGTAATTATTTGTGCTTTTTATTTTCAACATGCTTATTTGATTAGCGTAAATGATTAAATCTAAGACCCAGTAATCTATTAAAAAAATAAAATAGTCGAAAATTTAATTTCGTTTTACCGTACTCATACGAAGGAAAGGGGGTTATCTTACCCCATTTTGCACAGTTTTACGAATTAAAGAACTAGGACCATCTTTATTCCCTCTTTCGTCCTCTTAAAAACATTTCCTTCGCAATAGCCTTTTGTTGCTGCTTCTGTAGTTGTTCAGTTCTTTTTTGTTGAGGTCATTTTTATGGTACTGTAGTAAATCTTTCACGTATTATTAACTTCCAAACCCGTGGTTTTACCGAGGCACAGCATCATTGATAACAAAAGAATCCTCCATGTCCAGCTCTGAAATGATTCAAAATTTTTAACTGGCCATAATTTCCTCCTGACTGCATTCGTGACCCTATACGTCACTTGCATGCTGGTTTTACAAATGAGAAAAAGGCTAAAGAAAATCTAAAAATGTTGTTTAAAAAATTCTTTAAGTGATACCCGAAAACATCTTTGAAACTCATTTCTTGCTGATTTGTATGTTTGTAACTCGAGACACCTTTCCTCATCCGAGGTATTTTTTATTCAGATAATTTGCTCGTGATCTAAGGTTCCACTATATCTGGGTTCGGAAAGTCTTCATAACGGCATGCCGTCGTAAAAGTGCCAGCACTTTTAATGAAAGTCGGTCACTGTTCTAAAAGCAGATATCTTCATTAAAGGTAGACGCATATTTATAAAGATCAGTTTCTAACTTCATTGAGGGTGCGATCACCTTTATGCCGACGCTCCGCTGAGCAAGTAGAATTTTCATTTGGTTTGCTAACCAAGGTAGCAAACAAAAACCAAACTTGTGTTGCGGAACTGCGACATCAAAGTGCCCTCACCTTTACGCGAAGAAGATAGAAACTGATCTTCATAGCAATGCGAGCGCCTTTATGCCGGCAAACATTATGAAGGTTTCTTTCTTTTCGAACAGTAATCGACTTAAATAAAGGCGTTGACACTTTAATTACTAGGCACCGTTTTGAAGCTGCTTCCTTTATTTGTGTTGATATAAATTACAAAATCCAAGGCATAAAATAAAATTAGATTTATAACAGTCTTTCTTTCTTTCTTTTTTTTTCCAGTAAACATAAATCGGAGTAAGAATTTTCGTTTTTGAAAAAATCCGAAAATAAACACATAAGAAAACTTCATTCTCAAGCTGGAGGAAGGGAATTAAAATGAAAACATGAATGTTTTTGGAAACACTTTATCTTAGGAGTGAGAGCAGAATTTGTTAATATTTCAGTCACACATTAAAAGCAAAAAGTATTGAGGTGTTTTTGTTTTGTTTTGTTTTGTTTATTTGTTTAAAGAACTTAAATTTACAGGCCTTCTAGAAGAGACTACGTGATATGTTTTCAAGAATGACATATACTGGAATGTCCAGAAATTCATGAACAAACATAGATCTTTTCTTGTTTACCTCTGAGTCCTAATATCTTTTTACAATTTGTTGAAAGGCCCGTATATTAAGTTGGTTTTGGCGAGCAGAGTAATAAATAATTTTGGGCGAAATCCCGCATTTATTTTGCATAATAAAAATGTCATAAACTAAATCTTTTAAATAATTTCTGACGTTAAGCTTTCAAAAAGCAGATCATGATTCTGTTGGAAGGACAAACAAAAAAAATATTGTTTTCATTAAAACTGGGTTAAATATTTCATAAAAAATTTCTAAAAAATATGATGTTCAATGAATTATTTTTATTTTGCATCGGGAATTTTACGCTGATCCTGCAAATGCAAAAATAAGACACTTCCCAAAGTTTTCCGTATTCTACAAAGTAACCAGACAAATTAAAAGATCATATGATAAAATAAGAAAGTGAAACAATACATGTTGTTTAGAAAGAGTAACATCTCTACTCTTGTTAAAGCCAGTTTAAATTATTTTGTCATTTGCATATGAAAGCGCCGGAATCATTTTCATTTTACCGAGAAGACAGTACAAAAAAATATTGCTTCAAGATGAAATAATGTTAAAATATTAAATTTTGTTAATAATTAGGTATATCTGCTACCGAAATATTAGAGATGATTTCGAACAGTATGTGGTGATGTATCATTATCAAGAAGACAAGTGCATAAGTGGTACAACCGCTTTTAAATGTGAGCGCGAAAGCATTGCAAACGAACCAAAGATAATACGCCTTCAACTTCAAATGTTACACGTATTTTCGAAAGGTTAGTTTCGATTACCTGAAGAAACGTTGAAAAAATTGTATAAACTGCACTGGCAGTTATTTTGAAGGAAATAATTTTGTTGATGTTTTGTAATCTTCTTTCTTATTTATAAGAAAATGTCCGGTTTCTGTACAGGCTAATGTATTTCGGGCTACTTTCATTTTTTTATGTTGAATTTCCACGTTGCCTTAAGTTACAATAAAATAATTATGATAGTAATTTTTCCCTTATTATTTGGTTCTATCATTTTGAACAGGTCATTTTACACAAAGAGTTATGTTCTGCACAAATAGGTTTAATCTGAGGGATGTATTTTTAAACTAGTATGCTTATTGCTATTGCTTAGTTTAAAACTGTTTCAGGTATTCACCAGAAATCTGCACGGGAAGATAAGATTACAACTTTTTTTTTTAATCTTATGTCTTTTATATTTTGTAATTGTTTCAATGCCTTTTCAAATTCTTTGAAACTTTAATAGTAAATTCGTGGAGTTTTGAAATTTTCAGGTTGCAATTTTTATTCCAAGTTTTTTGTTTCATATATAACTTCTGATTCGCCTTCGAAGCTCACTGCAAGGCTTGGAAATTAGTAATTAATTTTTGCTCATAGACTTGGCTTTCATTAGTGCACGCTCTAAACTTCGTATGAAGCAAATAATATTATCCAAATGAAAGAATGCTTTGGGATAATTTATAACAGCCATGACACTGCGGAACTTTAACAACCAATTTTCTTTTTAACAAGCTCGAAGCTCAAGGAAGGCTAAGAATAAAATGTGCAACACAATATTATTAACAATTATATTTAACCTGTATTTCATTTCAGACTGAGTGAACCTCAAGATTTAGTGAGCTGCTACAAAGAGAGATCACCTTTTCTTCTTAACAGACAATGACAGAAACTAATAGCCTCTTGTAAGTGCAAAAGGAAGCTTGAGTAAACTTTAGCAACTGGGTATTCTTGATACAAGCCTAGAATTAAGCACTCTAGGGGGAGTTTTATTGAGCCGGTTCTTATACTGTCGTTCACAATTAATTCTTTTTATGAGGACTGCGACAAAATTTGTTCTAAACATCTGCATTGTCCACTCTGCGATCGGGCCTTTTTGTTGCATAGTGGGAATCGGGAAAATGCTGTCACTGCATGGGAGACAGATAGACTGTTTGGTCCTGTCAACTCGATCAAAATCTCTTAATAGACTAAATAGTATTTTTTAAAAGTGTCGTGAAATTTTAATATTAAACGGCTGTTACGTACAGATTTCATATATTTACAGTCCGTATAAAATTTAATTCGGCATTATTTTCCTCCTTTCTGCGCGTTGTTATACTTCCTTATAATATATAGTCAAAATATAACTGTACCAGCGACAAATCCCACAGTTTTCGTTTTGTTTCTAGTTTTGACAAATTCTAAAATTTCATTCTTTGATTTTGTTTTTCGTTTTGACAAATTCTAGAATTTCATTCTCTGATTTTGTTTTCGACAAATTCTAAACATGATTCTTTGATATTGTTTCCCTTTTTTTTTTTTTTTTTCTTCTTCTGTAATCCGGGTCTTCTTTCACGAATTTTTTCGTCTAATTGATTCAGATGATCTTTCGATTTTTTTTCCTGTTGTTCTTGCTTCTTCAGCCTTTCTTTAATAATACAATCTTTAATACGTACCAAGCAATAAATATGCTTGGCATTAGTTTAATAATTCAGGCTAAACTTTAATCAGAAAGATATAATATCCAATTTATTGTCTGTTCGTATTATATCTCTAATCTTTCAAAAAAAAAATTCCTCGGGGGGGGGAGGGAGAAAATTAACCAACAAAAAGGTAGTCTGTTGTAATTTCATTTGGGTATAAGTTTTACAACCAAAAAGCGTCAGTTCTAGCCATGGTTTTGAAATGACCGACCACTTCAACTGGCCGAAGTCCGAAATATGCAATTTACTCATTCTTCGAAAATGTAATGAAGTATCTACATGAATATTTTATGCAGTTCATCGAAAGAGAATAGAAATAATATCCCTGTAGTAACTGCTCTTATTGATTACTGGTCTTTTCGGGTGTTAGTCATTCGGCGAGATCGAAGTAAATACGCTATTTTAAGCTTGAAAAATTAAATAAATAAATAAGCTCCTTTTGATACCTTTAGGAACAAATAACTGTTCAGAATAACTTAAATATAATAAAATTCCGAGTACCAGTAGCAAAGCGCATTACATTATAAGGTACATTTCTAAAATTGTCTTCTAATTATGAAATATTCTGTCATTTAATTAGAAATCATCTTTCTCAACTATTTAAGTCTCAAAATTCATTGGTCCACCATTGATCGAATGGATAAAACCGCTAAATTCTGGTAGGTCGAATCCAGAAGAATGAGTTGCTGCGTAGATGTTTCGTAGTTTTAATCATGTGTAACATCAACACGAAGCTGTTTCCCGAACATTTCTTCCATGAAGGCAGTCATCTCCTTAGGCAAAGAAAGCCTTCATGTGCTTTGCCGTAATTAAATAATTTTCTAAAATAACTGCAAATTCTTAATGTATTTTATTAATTTGACATCCTTTCAATGAATTGTGTAAAATATTTATTTTCGATGATTAAATAAGAATATTTTCTACATCCAGCAAAATTATAATATAGATTTCGGATTAGATTCGTGAAGTACTGACAAATTATTGATTACCTGTTTCGACCGTAACATTTTTTATCGCGTCTTCTTTCTCGAATGCAGTTCTTAGTTACATCCATCTCTTTATGATGTTTTCAGATGCTTTTAAGCTCAGTCTTTTAATAATTTTTCCTCATTACGTGTGTAACTCAAATCTGTAGTAGGTGACAAACAATAATAAAACGTTAAGAGTTTTTTACTATAAAAGTTTCACGCTTAATTTGCATTTTCCCCCTCTTTTTTTTAAATCAAAAATTCATTAAGTGATTTTGAAAATATTTTGGAGTTTCTGAAAAACTACTCAATGTTAAATTTGCTTAAATACTTTTTGAAAGGTTTACGTTCATTTTTTATTCATACACTCATTCCATGTTTTCCATAACTTTGAAATTTACTTTTTTTTTTAACATCATTTACTTTATTTGAGCATTTTGAACTTTCTTCTATACCTCGAACTTTTGGAAGCCCAACTGCTGTTTGCCACGCAATCACTACTCGTTTTTCATTTCTTACAGATTACGCAATTAATTACTTCAGTTAACCTTACTTTATTAATTTGAAAATGAAAATATTCTTCTTGAGTGACTTTCCATCATAATATACTGGATATTGTAAAACGATTATTCGGTTAAATAACTATTGGACATTATTCCTATCATTATGGTTTCAGTTTAAGAACTGACTCAAATCAGTTAAGTTTTAGAAAATACGACAATTTTGGTCATGTGATGGTTTTCTGGTAAAATACAAATACTGAATGAAAGATTTTATACGAGTCTTTTACAAAGAAAAGTTCAGTTAGTAATCTGTTAATTATTCTAACAAATATCATTCAGCAAAAAAAAAAAAAAAACTAATTCTGTATTATGGAAAACGGACCAGTGCTCCCTAATTCCTGTTTTTCTAAGAGAAATTTGAGAAAACAAAATCCCATTTGTAGCTGTCTTTAACTAAATTTTCCCACACCTCTCCCCGCCAAAAATTTTTAATAACCAAATATCCAAATTTCTTATTAATGATATTTAGGGTAGTCTGGATTATAAGAAGATTCCCCCGGAATTAATTCAGTACAGAAAACTCTTTTCTCACTGCTATTAAATTTGAACGAAACATGTAAAAATTTGAATTTAATGTATTTCCATGAAAGAAATCAGGTAACCACAATTGTCTATCTGTAGGACAATTTTTGATTAATTCTTAAACTAGTATGATGAGTCTACGACCATGAAGATGAATACGTTCAATGAGTATTTAATCGTGCAATCTTTTTAAAACATCTTGTACAACACTATAAAGCAGTGTTTCTCAACCTTTCATATTATTATAGCCATTCTGTAAAATACTTTCTCACCGAGAAGTGAGTTGAGTTGTGAGGTGTAACAATGATGTCTAACATTAAAACATTAAAAAGGACTTTAAAATGATGAATAATTTTTTAAAAATGGTTATGCAGATTTCTTGTACATATTATTAATTGCCGGTAATTATGCAAGAGCTTGATATAAAATTATCACTGAGAAAATTAGTAGTAATTGTCATGAAATAAATAAAATTAATAGTAACTTGAAAGTTGAACATATTTCCCCTCTAAAAATGTACTGATACCTTTAATTGCAGTGGGATGAAGAACCGATTCTGCATCCAGCTGAAACTCTTCAACACGGACAAAAATATTGTTTCATAGATATAAAACAAAATATAAAGAAGTTGGCACTCGGTATATTAGCAAAAGGTTGTTTTGAGACAAACAACCAATCGCCCTGAAAACTAGTTGATTCGAAGTAAATTTTATTGTTAAAAAATAAACTAGCAGCATGGGGGTTTTCGCAGTTTTTCAACTCAAGTAATTTTAATTATAGCTGATTTTTCCCAAAAAACGCCTCTATGATGACAAATTTCTGAAAGCAGTTAGCTTTCGCTTCTTTTATCTCAAATAGCCATCAACAGTTTCACATCAGATAACTCATCTAAAATCTTGCATTTATAATACTATTAGGTTACATTTACTCATAGTCCGTCATAATTCAAACAGTACATATTTCAGTATCGATTCAATGGATACCAGTTCGGAGTTCTTCATTCTTTCTTTGGTTGTTTCTAACAATTTCGTAACACTGCAGGTAACAGACTGTATTAGACTCCAGATTGCTGTCGCCTCAGAGCAGTTTCTAAAACTATATAAAATACCTCTTTTAGAAGCAGAGTTATTAATTTATTTTTACTTCAAGCATTTTGATAGCAATTAAAATGATAGTATATTATTACATTTCAGATGTTTTTCTTCACCTCAAAACACCTCCTTTAGCTCCTCTTTCAGATGTAGTAAACAGTACACTGGTTCTTCAAAATCTGC
Source organism: Stegodyphus mimosarum (assembly GCA_000611955.2). Lineage (NCBI taxonomy): Eukaryota > Metazoa > Arthropoda > Arachnida > Araneae > Eresidae > Stegodyphus > Stegodyphus mimosarum. Next base: position 147,495 of record KK122533.1, read on the forward strand.
ACATTACTGACACCTATAAGGGCCATTAATTTAAGCTCATCTTGTGTTGTATATCAGCCGACAACAAATATAAATTTTATCAGCTGATTGTTTGCTATCAGAATAGATGTATTAGTTTTAGTCCACAATATATTGATGAGAAATGTGCATCTTATAATAAAAGTATTTCATTGATGAAGGTGATGTTAAATAAAATTATATTTCGCAGTGACTTATTTATTCTGAAGACCGATGTAAAGAAAAAGGATATCCATCTAACAGAGGGGCAAAAAAAAACATAAAACATTAGTTACGAAATTAACTGAATGATAAAAATAAAACTACAGAATGAAACCAGAATAGAAATAATGACTGCCGCTCTCAAAAATGTGTTTACTAATATTGTACGACAGCGTTTCCCAAACTGTATTCCGCGGAACACTGGTGTTCCGCCAACAATCACTAAGCGCTCCGCTAAAATTTATGAAACTGAGGACAGAGAACAATGAAACACTGCTTGCTTTTATGCATTTAATACAACTCTTAAAAAGAAATTTGAAGAGAAAAAATAAAACAAAGTGGTTTGAATCATGCGCGCAATAAATTTAGTAATGTAAATATTTGCAGAAAGCATTTCTGCTTGTGTTCCTGTTCTGTGATCAGAAGTGAAGAAATGTGTCACTTAAATACTTTAAAAGAGTTAGTTTCCTTTGGCCTTTTTACTTTTTTTTAACGTGCTAAGTAAATATAAAAATTTTATTACTTTTTTTCAAAATTTTTCTTTTCTTTTTGAAATTGGAATGTAAATATAAAAGTTTTACTAATACCTAACTAATAAGTATAATATTTTTTAATTGTAAAAAATACTATATTTAAAAAAAATAGTATTTCATTTTTCCCCTACGAATGGCGATGTATCAGAATATTCTGGATATTTTCACTACAGAAAAATAAATTTGATTATTTTCCTAATTTAGATGAATTTTTAAATCTAGAAGGTTTAGAAACAGAGAGTAAAGTTTACAATGAAATATTTTAACATTTGCTTGACTTGCAGTCAATATTTCCCACAGGTCAGGAAGATTACTCTTGAATTCGAAATCCTTTCATGACAACAGCTCAGCGACAGATATTAGCGCACCTGATTTTGAAAAATGAATTGGTTTAACACATTCCGACATAAAATAAAAAGTTAAAGAGCTACCATTAAATGAATTTCGGACGAGTTAGGCAGAAAAATATCCGAACTTATCAAAACAAGCTATTCATATTTTACTTGCTTTTTTGACAACGTACCTCTGCGAAGCTGGTTTTTCATATGACGTTGCAACAAAATAAAAACATAGAAACCGATTTGATGCTACATTTGATATAAGAATTCAGGTTTCTAATATTGTGCCTGATATAAAAAGAATTGGTAATTCGAAGACACAAACATATTGAAGTCAATGAAAACTAATTTTGCCATATTATTATTTTTTTTTTCCATTTAGTTAGTTTTATACGACATTTTTCGTGAAATTAAGAGCTGCAAAACTTTTCTTTTATAGATATGACATAAACCACGAATAAATATTCATTTTTCTTATCCAATATAACGGCGTTATCATTTCTTATAACTTAAAACCAAAATTTACTCTAGTGTTCCTTAAAAATTTTAGAACTTTCGGAAGTACTCAGCGATGAGCAACATCTGGGAAACATTGCTGTAGAGTATTTAGGAAGCTTGGAAGTCAAATTTAAAAACATAACGGACGATAAAGAGCCAATCGTGGCAAACCTGAGTAACTGTATCCTCCCCTTCACGGATGCGCGGCCTTCGGAAAGTGACGTCAAGATGATCGGAGGACGCAACTTTTTCCGGGTCGCCTGCTCTTTCCACAGCGCCTACTTAAATAGGGTAAAACTGAACTAAATCATTATATTTACATACATCTTTCTCATTAAGTATTTTTTTTTAATTTAGACTTGCATTAAAATAATGTTTGATTCCTAATGTATTTTTTTACTCGAAAAACATAGTTCGTTTTTAACTACAGTTTCAGCTATAGTTAGCCGCGTGGGATCTTTTGGAATTCAGACGGTTTACTTTTCCTTCTGCACTTTCCGAAACTGATTACCGTATTTACTAGAAAATAAAAACTCCTTTTTTTTTTTTTTGTTACAAAATTAACTAGGATTCTGATAAATAAAATTGCAGAATCAGAGGAAGGAGTTAATATTAGCATACTGTATATAGAATAATTACACTGTTTAAGTACTAAATAAACCAAACCACACATGTAATTACCGTGCATGTAAACTGCATAATTACCGTTAATTATGGCCATGTCTGGCTGAGCGATTTCAGCTTAGACCTGCATCTATTATAATGGTCACTAACATACCCGAAAACAAATACGTAACAATGAATCGCTAACAATGTTATTGGATCACAAATAATGATATTGATATTTAAAGGAAATGAGGAAGGAAGACAGTATGTGCGTGTGAAGGGGGGGGGGAATAAGATTCTCTTTCTCAGAATTACTGCAAGGCAAAATAAATATTCACTTTTTAATTACTTAAAAATTGTCTTCTCTTGTTTAACGGCGTCAAACACCAGGGTGCCTGGATGCGAGATCCTACCCCTAATGGAATTAAATTCTGCTAGTAACTTAGATCAATTATCTTAGATAATAATTAAATATTAATAATTTTTAATTGAATTAGAATACTAAAAATGAGAGCAGGGGAAACGAAAGCTGTTGAGCTGGTGCATAATTCATAAGGTAAATGCTAATCACCCAATGCCAGTGAGTAATAACATATTTGCACAAAAGATATAATAAATACAAATACAAACTGAAATGCTACATTAATGTAAATACAACACAAAATTCATAACACATTCAGGGACAACACATAATTCACTACTTTTCTATCGCAATGCTAGGGTCTAAAATTGCCGTTGGTCTTCTTTCGTTGGTCCTACTATTGTAATTATATCTCTAGATTCTGATTTCACAGTTTGAGATATTTCTCATTTGAACATGGAATTTTCTAAGTGTTAGTAGAAAGTGCGGAGTTGCCCAATATTCAGTTCCTCGTGGATAACATTATTTCGCACATACCATAACATTTGTTCTAAAATGTAAGGATACTTAGATTCGAGGGATCTCGAGGAACGTGGGATAGATGAACACCCATCGTAACCATTCCTTAACAGATGTCAAAATACTGTTCCTTCCATTATTTGATGATTTGCACTGCGTGTTTTATTCTACAGTAGACATAGAATAACAACTGCATTTTCTAATAGGTATAAGGTAAACTTTATTTTAGTTCTTATTGAAATATTCTACTAGTTAGGTTTAAAAGTAAAATAGAGACCGTGATGCAGTCTTTCAAGTGCTGCGCACATTGGGGTTAAGAAGCCGCTTCACACAGCGTGATATTTTGTCTTTAATTGCTTCAGTGGTATTAATCATGTAGCAATACTATTTAAAATCTTTTTGTTGTGTAGACTGAATCGTTAAAAAGGTAGCAGTTGATTGAAAAATATATGCGAACTCCCCCTGAGGATGATATACAGAGTCGTCGCAAAAAAACTTCCCCGATACATGAAACCCTGAATACTGGGGGGGGGGAGTATTGATTACAGGGGAATTTTAACTTTTGATTTCATTTCACAGAATAATTTGATTCTCTATAATGACTCCAATTCGTCACCTAATTGTGTATCTCCAGCTGGGGGGAGGGTTGGACGGATTTAATATTAGGGTCCTCTGGAATGTCCTCTACGTCTGTGGAATTATATATTGAGCGATCAGAAATACATTTCTCATAATTTCAATGAAATACGTGTGGAATATAATGGAGATATAGAGAGAGTCGAAAGATATATTAAAGGTTTAAGGAGTAAAATGCAAAATTTAAGGAAGGAACTGATACATATTGCAGAGAAAGATGAGCTTAATGACTTGATGCTAAAGTGGAAAAAATATTAGTGGATAGAGCAAATAGGGTTCTGAGACTTAAGAGGAAAGACAAGAATGTTATTCTGTGGTGGACACCGGCACTGCAGAGATTAAAACGACGGGTTCGGGCGTTTAGAAAAACAGTATCAGAGTAAAAATACTGATAAAATTTTCGTATAGAAATGAAGATCCTATATAAAAAAGAACTACCTTCATGTAAGAAAATGATAAGGATAGTAAAACGCCGGAGTAAAATAGGATTCTTTGTTGAGAGTGCAAAATATAATGGAAGATTTCTCCATGCGGCTAATGGTAAAACACGTGTCTCGGAAATGATTATGAGAAAAAAAAGGTAATACTGATGTGAATAATTTTGATACTATTGGGTTGATCGGAAAGTCATGTCGTATTTTGCTAACAGATGTCGTTAGTGCGTTTTTTGGAGTAGAAGCACCATGCGCACGCACCTCACTGAAATACTATATAAGGTCACACTTCTAACCCATTCAATAAACAGAAAATTGTTCGATTCGAATGAGCTGGATAGATTTTATACGGAGTTGAAAATGGAGGAAAAATCTGTTGGTTTTTTATCTCCGCGAAGGAAAGAATACGACGCAAGCTTGTGAAAAGTTGCTTCAAGTTTATGGTCTAACGACACGTCAGTGCCAGCGCTGGTTTGCAAAATTCCGTTCTGTCGATTTTGCTGTAAATGATGCGCCTTTGTCAGGAAGGACATTGGAGGCTGACGATGACGAAACAGAGGCAGTGGTTAAGTCTAACCCGCGGTACAAGACACGAGAGATTGCAGAGCACTAAACATTGCTCAATCAACTGTTTATGACCATTTAAAGAAGCTCGGATTCGTAAGCAAGCTTGAGCTGAAAGGAAATTCATTTGGTGAAGGGTTTGAGCATTTGCCATTCCCTTCTTAAACGTGAAGAAAACGGCCCTTTTCTGAAGCGTATGGTCACGAGGAATGGAATGCTGACGAGGAATGGATTGTGTACAATAATGTCACATGCAAGCGGTCTTGGAATCAGTGCGATGAACCTCCTCAATCCACGTCGAAAGCGAACATTCACCAGAAAAAGGTCATGCTATCAGTGCGGTGGGATTTCAAAGGTGTTGTGCATTTTGAGCACTTACCAAGGAATCAAACGAGTAATTCAGCCGTGTACTGTCTGGAATTGGACAAATTGAACAATGCAATCAATCAAAAGTGGCCAGAACTCGTGAATCGTAAAGGCGTTGTTTCACCAAGACAACGCAAGACCACACACGAGTTTGGTTACCCACCAAAAGCTGTTGGAGCTTGGTTGGGATGTGTTGCCCCACCTTCCGGTTACCATTTGTTTCGCTCTTTGCAGAATTCCTTGAATCATAAAACATTCGATTCCGATGAGGCTATAAACCGGCACCTGGTACAGTTTTTCGCTTCTAGACAGGTCATTCTACCAGCGTGGAATTATGAACCTTGTTGAACGATGGAAAATGTCATCGAACAAAATGGCCAATATTGATTGAATTCTTATTTTTATAGGAATAAATCACCTTTGAAAAACATAGTAAAAATACATGACTTTCCGATCAACCCAATATAATTTAATAATATAAAGAGTTATTTTAATAGGAACATTGACTCTGGCACTGTTGATGACGACTTTCTGGGTGTGGATTTGTTGCAGGATGAAGGATGCGCTTCAAGTGATCTGCTGTTTAGTTTGGCGGAAATTAGCAACATGGTTAAGAAATTGCGTAATCGTAGTGCTCCGGAACCGGATAGGACAACAACCACTATGGTAAAATTTTTATTTTTTAAATATTCCGATTTCTTTGTGTCATATAATAAATGCCTTGATTTATGCTATTTTCTTAAAAGAGTGAAAACTTTTTAGTTTTGTTTATTCCACAGTTTAGTGGGGCAACCAGATCTATACGTTTGTTAAAATTTTGTGCAAAAGTTTTGGGTAAGTTACTTAAAAATAGAGTGTACTACTTTTTATTAAAGAATGATTTTGTATCTACAAAACAATAGGTGTGTGTCAGCTGATTTGCCGTGTGGTCCAACCTGCCCTTCTCAGTCCGAACACCATGCTCCTCGTAAAATCGTCTGTCTGCTAGAACTGCCTCCGTTGACGACAGCCTAGCATTCTCTGCTATTACAAGCGTCCTCTGACACAAGGACAAATTTTCTACGATGATTTCCCTAGCAGAAATAACGACACGAAAATTGAACATTCTGCAGATTCCTTCCTTATATCTTCTTCAATGTGGCTGGAGCACACCATTCGCATAACTCGGTAACATGCGTCTATCCTGAAATTTGCATAATTTTCGGGCCACCCCTTCTTAGTATTGCATTTTCAGTGTCGGGTAGTGTATTTAATAGAATACATGTGCACACATAACACAGACAAAATGAACCAGATTCAACTTTCCCAGCGGTTGAGGCTCAAATGTCATCTATATATGTATCAAAAGTCAAAACATATATAATAAATTTAAATAATTGATCGTCCTTATATGTACTTCAATGAATATCAAAATCTTGCATCAGGAGGAAAAGTAGATACTCAAGATAAAAATGTAAGCACTGAGATTAGGATCTAAATTTGATTTTACTCGTAATTCTTTTTTAAGCCAGAGAGTAAATTTTTCATATAGCAGTTCTACATTATTTTGTTAATTTTCATATAATTTAAATATAAAAATTTTCCCCCTTCGGTTTGGCTTAGTTTCAACAATATTTCAGACAGTTTTCATAATAAGCAAAAGGTTTACAGTTACTTCCTAGACCATTCTGTCGTGCATCACTTGCATTTTACCATTATCTTTTCAAGTGACTTCTTATTATGCCATTCAACAGTGTCTCCAGCTATGAAATGCGTAATGCCATCATCCCTTTACTAAACTGCTTTATTCTGATAACATTATTATAGTCAATTAATAAAATTTTAGTAACGAGTTTATCTCGATGTCTTTTACATTCTTATATGCTGAATGCATTTTATGAATTTAATGAAAAAAGAAAAAAATACGACTTGAATGGAATGCAGGAAGAGCAGAGCTATAACGCAGAAAGAACTATGACATTCAAAACACACATGATATTTCAGTACTAGGGTTACAAATTCCTTGGCTTGGAATAAGGTATACCCAGAAACTCAAAATCACATATAGGGTCGGAAATGCTTTACCGACGCGGTAGATGGCGTTGGTCCGAGCGTTCTCGCAAAGCAGCTTCATTTCACGCACAGACGCAGGGGTAGTAGGATCAAAGAATTTGAACTGAGAAGTAAAGCTTCAACGACACAGCAATGTCACGGAGAAAAAAAATTGAGGCGAAAATGTACAAGGCGTCGACAAACTTTGAAATTCATCTATGAATGCTATCCAAAACCACCAGCATAATTTCAGAACCTGTCACAGCGCTATATTGAATGATTCAAAAACGTGAATTTCTTTACATAAAACTTTTAATTGTTATTTCTTTAATGTTAGAAATAACTTTAAGTTACCAGCTTTAATTTCGTTAAAAACCCCTTTCATGATATGAGAAGGTAATAAAAAAATCGTAGGTCATGAACGATTGAATGGAAACTCTCATTGGACAATTTTATTTTAAAATTATAACACAGTCTATTAAAGAAATCAGAAACGTTTGAAAGTATTATGATGTATTAATACTTCATTAGTTAGTATGAAGTTTTCTTATCTAATGCTGATTCTCTGCTTTACTTCTAAGAACCGAATTTTACCCAAATACCAAACTTACCCAAATCCATCAATTTTCAACATAATATTAATAATGCCACAAAACGGACAATCACCTCCTGACATGAACATAAGCAATTCCAAATTTAACTCTTATCTTAAAACCCTAAATCTTATTCCAAAACAGTTAAAAACAAATCTGAATATGTATCGATTTGCACAATAAGGAGCTCGAAATCACTAAATTATCCTAATAAACATTTCTTATTAATAACAACTTGCTGTAATTCTACCTATGACTTAATTTGATTGCAGCCCCGACACTCCGCCAACTGAGAGGGAAGAATCGCCTCCTACACCGTTAACATAAAATAAGTAATCAAGGATGCGGTCAGAATTTGGGAGGGTGGCTTAGGCTTACTAAGCGCTTCGCTTGTTGCGCTCCGCGATGTTTTTTTTATTTTTTTTAATAATAATAAATGTTACGTCTAAGAATTTATTTATGAAAATGTATTACTACTGACATTTAAAATTAAAGCATAATTTAATATAGTATTATATTAGAAATACTTAGTCATTTATCAAATATTTAAGTAAAAGAATGACTAAGTGTAAAACGAAATATTTTTCTGTAAAATCAAAAACTTCGCACAGAATTCATTATATTGTACAGAACTCAAATGGAATTTTCATGTCAAATTTGGTCGACTTTCACAGCATATATGGGCAGTCTCTTACACATGATTTCTCTTCCCTCCAGATTTGGAGGACTGCATCATAATGAATATTATTGTACTATATGTTACATGCTTTTACCTTACACAGACATCTAGAAATAATCTAAATCATTAAAAAAATTGTGTTATTTTATGCATGCAAATTATTTGCACTTTGGATATCTTTCAATAAAAATTAAACTGACCATTTCTCTGCATTTTATTAAATTAAATAAGAATGCCCTTTTTTTATGTAAGCATCAACTGCTATATTCTCCTTTATAAATAAGTTAAAACACCTTTTATAGAATTCTACAATAAAGCTTCCTTTCTGTATCTTACTCATAATAAAAATTAAATGGGGCAGAATAATTAATGGTTAATTTCATTAAGATGCTCTAATGCTTTTTACAGTAAGAACAAATCCACCAAATCATTTGTTATTTTCTATTTATATTTATGTGGAAGTGTTGTACGAATAAGTAACATTTATTGTAGAATGCTATATCTAACATATGAACCACACCACCTCCAAATAATATTTTGCAGAGGTCAATGTAAAATTCAATATTCCTATCTTCATATTAAATCACCCGTTTTTATTGCACTATTGTGTAAATGATATACTTCCAAGGGGCATTCTTCACATTCATTAACTTGATAATTCTGGTTATTTAGTGATAGTTTTTAATAATAATAAAAAAAAAGATTGCCCAAGAGTGCCATTTGCAGTCAAAGAATTAACTTAAGCTTGCGATATTTGGTACAGAATGTTCTTTGTTACCATATTTAATAATTTTTGCTAATGGTGAGGAAGTTTTCCTCAGAAAGTAGAGACATCTGAGGAATATCTCATTTCACAAGCACAAGAAAATGGAGAAACATAAATTAGCATAATTTCCCCTATAAAGCAAATAATTTTATTATTTTTGGTCCAAATCTAAATCATGCTTATAATTATAACTAAAAATTGCAATTTCTTATTAGTGAGAAATAGCCATACATTTGCGGATAACATTCCTGCATTGCTTGGAGCTTTATTTAAATTAAAGAAACTGAATTGCAGTAAAAACTTCAAAACTACTTAGAGCATACTGTAAAACAAATACACAGAGCAGGAAAATGGTTCTCTAAAAATATAGGACCACTCGTCCTTCAAGATTGCAGCAACAATGAAAATGTTTGCGTATTTCAGTAACTCAGCTGCTTCAGAGTTGAGCAAGATGGGCAGAGAAAAAAAAAAAAAAAAAAAAAAAAAGGGGAAAAAAAAAAAAAAAAAAAAAAAAAAAAGGAAATATCTGCACAAACAGCAAGAATGAAAATATTTGCACATCATGTTATTTTGAGCAAAATGGCAACTATTTTACATATTAAAAACTCTTAAATTTATGTACAATATAAAACGATCCCAGAATTTGCTTAAAACATTATGTTAAGACTTTTATTTGTTTAAATGTAGTGGACTTCAAAGTATTCCATAAAGATGAACTAGTAGGAAAAAATGTCTTTAATATTTAAAACAAAATGTAGTGTTCTGGATAATATACATGGGTAAATTATTGTGATTAATAACTCAAATTTATTTCTCAGCCGATTTGGAAGACAAGCAAATGTTTAGACACTACATGAAAATTCAGTCAAAGTTTAAAATTCTTAAATAAATTTAAACATTTTTAATTAAGCGAAACTGCACCAGAAAAATTGCACGAATGCACTTTCCTGCAAGCGAGTAGTCTCTAAATATTTTTGGTGTGTATCAGATTAAGTAGGCAACAGAAGGTTAAATAAATTTAAGAAACAGTCATGTCTATATGCATTTACAGACTCATGAGGAAAAATGATTAAAATATTTCAATTCAGATAAGCGAAAACACAAAACGATCTAAAAAGTAAGAGAAATTTGTATGATTGTAAATCATTATTAGCTTTAAATACTCTGACTGGTTGTGGAAGGTCCTTCTAAGTCCAATTTACCACTTCACATCATTTTACTGGATGTTGTCACTCAAAAACCATTTTACATAAAGATGTAATAAAAGGAAGAATTCTTTTGCTTGCTCTAATTACTCAACTATGGTAATATTTTTTTAATTTTTATTATTAAATGATATATATATTTGTCGAATTTTTGCAAGCAAATTTCAGTCTTTTCTTTAGTTTTTACTCAGCAGAGATTTTTTAAGTTCTTGTGGTTCAGTGTTTAGCTCATCCAACTAGCAATTAGATCTGTGGTTCAGTTCATCAACATGGGCCAGCTGATTTTTCCACCTCCTGCTATAAAGTCTAATAGTCTCTTGTATGTAAAGAAGTGCTACAGTTTCAAAATTTCACACAAATACATACTTAATCACACATTATATATATTAATTTACAATGTGTCCTCTTAGTTTGCACACATGGCATATTTACCTCACAATTTTTTCAGTTCTTTCTTTTATACATTTCAATATGAAAAAGTCTGTCAATTAAATGGAATGATTTCCTTTCACTGTTTTTAATCCATCTGTAACATCTTTTTGGATGCATCATTTCAAAAGTTTTTTTCCTTCTTTAAAATGAGATGGTAAGAAACAAAAACTGTCCAGTTATATTTAAAAATATACATATGTATGCTAACTGCCTACAGCATCATTAGAAAGACATATCTGAAGGTGCCAATAGAAGATAAAGTTAAATGACTGCAGGTGCCTACAACACTGTTTGGGTGACACTAATTAAAGAATACCTGTAGCCTATATGTAGCAGTAGCAATAAAAGGATCAATTGTTCTTTTGTGTGTTTCTTCAAAATAATTTTAATATGCCTTCAGTAATATTGCTGACAAACCAACAAACTGTAGTTTACCTATATATATATTTCTTAAAATATTACCACTGCAGTTAAGAGATGGAAATTTTGTCTTTCTGCTATATACTTCTTCACTATTCCAAGTATGCAATTTTACAAAACACTGAAATCAGAACTAAATACTTTAAACAGTAAAAAAATTACACATCCGAAATGAAAGACTCACCCACAACAATGAAAAAACTTCGTAGTACAATTAGCTAATATCTTGTGTTACACTGCATAGATAAGTGGAATATGATTATTTTGACAAATTTGAACATTTTAAAATTTTTTACTTGGTATTTTGTCAAAATACCCGACAATTAAAACACACACACACAAACAAAACAAACAAAAAAAAAAAAAAAAAAAAGAGAGAGAGAGAGAGAGAAAAAGGATTTACTGTTGTTCTGTGTTGGTGTTATTTGTGTGGTTAAATATGCCATGAGTAGATTTACTGTTATGTGTAAATTTATGTTGTGTTATTTATAAGTAGCTCAAGATTTGTCAATAACATTTCCTCTTTTTTATTTTATTCCTGAATTATCTATTTTATGAGGTATAGTTCACAAAAAACACAAATCAAAACAATCAGTATAGAACTCTTCATGACTGATTTTTAAAGCAATTGTGCAAACACTGATTAACATCAAAACAAGAACACAAGAAGTCAGAATGTTTGTTTGTTTAGTTAAAATTGGCAACACATGTTAAGTCGTACCTTTGTGCCCAACTTCCAAGAAAAATTATTTATGTAAAGATTGAATAAGCACCTGAATATGAGTTAAATTATAGTACATACGGATATTAAACAAAGAAAGATGGATTGACAACAGCTGTGACAGCTAGTTAAACGTATGCATTCAAAAATAACAATTTTTTTGTTTTACATACATTTTAACATGAAATCTATTTGTGATCATAAATATAAGATGATATCTGATCATATGTGATCGAGAAACTGTTACATGCAAATTCGAGATTAGTGCTGTTTTACTGAAAAATATTTTTAAAAATAAAAACAGAATGTTCTGTCTAAAAACATCTTGGAAAACAAACTGAAGACAAATTTCACGTTATACACACAAATCACGGGGGGGGGTCTTTTCTGGCAAATATAACATATATTCTAGTTTCAGAAACTGCAATTAAAAAATTAGAGCCCCATTAAAAGTGACAGTATTAAGTGAAACAAATAGCTGGCATAACGTCTGAAAGCTTATATACTCTGCCTCCTTTTCAAATCATGCTTCTAAAACTGATTTCATAAACTGCACTTCTGTCACAAGGCCTACTGGCTATACTCTGAACTTTTACACAAATTTAAAAGACATTCATAACAACTGACACAAATATGAAAAGTTATATTTGGGTAAAAAGTCAATCGTTTAAAATTGATTATATCTTCCTGGGATATCTATGCAAACTTATACACTGGAATACGCCTCTCTAAATGTAAAATGTAATATCAACCATTATACAATAAACATAAAATTTCCTTTACGCTGGCATTTTGTATTTCACTTACTTACTAATTTGAAACAATTCTCCATCAATGTGCAACATTTACTGCAGAGCACTTTTCTGCATTTTTTTAGCAGAAAATGCTATGAGAGTTGAACTATTACAAAATGAATATTTGCCATGTTAAGACTTTTTAAAAAATAAGTCTTTCAGAGTTATGAATCTTGTCCTTGAGGAAATTCAAATCACATATTCATCAAAGAGCATTTACGTTAAACTCTATAAAATATTATAATACTTTGCAGAGTTATATTTTACACATTTCAAGGAATCTGATGATTCAGATGACTTTACAGTTTTCATACCTTAAATTATAGTTAACTCTGCTTAAGGTGGTATATTTCTCAGTAATTTAAGACGCTATATTCATGATAAAATCAAAGATATAGAGAAAATAAATGCTAGAAACATTATTTAGTTGGAATTTTACTCATTTTCCTCAAAAATGTCTTGTCACTTGGGTGGAAAAGCAAGCCCTTTTTTTGTACAAATTTTATATATTAGCCACAAACTGCAAAAACTGTATATGTAATAAATTGTAAAATTATATATGTAATTGTATATCTTGATAAACTTAATTTCAAATTTTGATTTGATTGCAAGAATAATGTTGGCTCAATCTAATGAGAACCTAAGCCACAATTTTTAACTTATCAAAACTACAGCACAGCAAAACTTTAGAAAATTTCAACATGCCTCATGAACCATACTACAATGCAGGATTGTGTTCAGTATATCTTGCAATGAAATCAAGTCACATTTAATACAATAGATAACTGATGCCCACTTTATGCAAATTTTGGGAAAGACACTTCTTCTACAAACAAGAAATATTGGGATTTTGAATAGGAGCTAATGACAGAAACGATAAAAAGTTCCACCAGAAAAAATGATTTGGTTCTTGAGGAACTCCAACTGTTCTAAACCTGATATCGGAACTTCTAAAAGACGAAAAATTTTTCCATACAAGCAAATAATTTAAATTAGCAGGATATTGAAGAAGAGAGCAGACAAAGAGTAGTATTAATAAAATTACCATGGATTTAGGTTGTGGATGAAATATTATGTATTGAGAATAATTCATTCCTTATTTTGTCAAACCTGACATTTTGGTAACTCATCACCCTCTCAGTTGAGTTTGCAGAACTTTACTGTATAATACTGCTATGTCATAGGCACATACTGCAACAGTGCTTATATAAATGCCTTCAAATATCTCAAACAGACCTTTATGCTTATGAATTTTCTACATATAATCTTCACAAAATGTACAATTTATTCTTAAACATGTTGAAATATGAGAGAATAATACTTATCTCCAATAAGATTTGAACATTTTAATTCCATTTACCAATTTATAATTAATCTCTCTCCTTTTTCTTTAACTAAATTATTGTTTCCATCTTCTTTTTCACTGTGCTATCTCGACAATTTCTTATATCTTCAGTACCTTCTTTTTATAAAAAGAATTTATATTATCACATTTTATAATCATCACAATGCCTTTTAATTACCTCAATGTAAGGAAGCATTTCTTTTTCTGTCAATAATATATACAAAATTAAATTCGACAGCAATACTCTTCTTATCAATAAAATATTTCACTTTACTCCCTTTCTGTTTTAGAGATATGCTAACGTTTTAAACATTTAAATTTATTATTTTATTTGCTAAAGTAATGGATAAAACTTTTTGATATATTTTAATTTAAGTAAAAACATTTGGATTTTCTAGTCTATAATTTAAATTGTTGTACAAGCACATGTAACTGCCCACTAAAAACAAGTATAAGAACACATCACAGAGTGAAAGCCAGACTTGTATTACTGTTCTCAATGTGATAGCTGTATTTCTCTTTTCAATATGTCTGAAAACATACATTTTTTAATTCAGTATGAGAGAGTTTACTGTATTTGCATCCACTTTTAATGCATTATCTGTTTAAATGCTACTAAGCCCTCATAAAAATGCCTACATTGCCCTGAAAATTCCCAAATGATTGAGAGTTATCAGCATGATGCAACTTTGTCCCCTATTAGTAACAACTTAAAATCATGGATCCTTTCTGTCTAAGGTGCTGTTTTTAATGGCTGAAGGTAGAAGCTGTACACAGTTTGGTAGATTTTTGTTCTAAAAGAGTTAAGTGGGTATGACACAATTTCTTTTGTAAAATCTTCCATGAAGATACTTCCTTTTGACAGATAGCCTTAAATGCTTTGCTACAATTAATCAATTATTTCCTTTTTATGCATCCCGACCTAGTCTATTTCATATAAGCTGTTTTCTTTAAAAAGGGAAAGTTATTCAGAATTTTCTCATATTGTGTTAAGACCGTGTATAAAGATGGCCAGTTTACATTAAATATAAATTATATCCGTACACTACTATTAAAAATTTTTTTTCACTTCATATTTTAACTTAACAAATTTACTTGAAGCATCACTTAAATGTGAGTCTGTAAACACCTTGCTTCAAATGGTAACTCAACATAAAATCATCTAATCTACACATGACAATTGTAACCACTGTGCTAGTGAAGCAATAACCCTTCATAATGCTAAGTATCCTTACATCCACCATCCAATAAGCAATAGACTTGATGTTAGTCAATATATCAAAGAATTCTACTTAAATTAAAGATCACAATATGGATTTGATTTCAGCATGAATCAAGACACTGGAACCTCCTCTTACATTTCACTCTGGAGTCATCAAATTTAGTCAACCTCATATTTTTTCATATCTTTCTGAATAACACAGACCAGATACCCTAAGCAAAATATCTAAACATAAGTAAAAACTGGTAAAGTGGAAATAGGTGGTTCAAGAAAAACTCCACTTCAGCTGAGTTCTCAGCAAAATTAATTTTAACTGCAATCCACGAAAGTTCTCCTCTGGCACTCCATTTTCGAGAGAAATAGTAATTTCCGCCATGCTGAAATAAAGCCCTTGTTTAAATATTCAACAGTATTTTCTCATATCTGAATCAAATTAATACTGATAGAAGCATCCGAAAAGGTGATCGCAATATACTACTGAAGATTATTCGAATAGAAAAAGGAACTGCTTTCTAAATATAAACAAAATAAATATTTGTATCCTACAGAAAAAGGCTGTTACCATGAGATGTCACTATTACAAATCTGGATGTTATGTGTTTTCATAAAGTGGAACCTTTTTGCACTGGCCATTGTTATGGAATAATGACGGTCTTTATAGTAAGCACTGATGTGCAATTTCTCATAAACTGCTGAATAATTCTATTAAATAATTTCAGTTACCTAATACAAATCCTGCAGTAAAAGGTAATGCTAAATTTTATTTTTTTTTAATTTAAAATTAAATCATACTAAGACATATGGCTAAAAATATATGCCATGGGTTATACAAGAAAATAGTTCATGAAATTTAGCAATACTTCCATCATTACCTATGATATTAAGTTCTATTATTAATTTACTTCTTTCATAAATTAATCCAAAATTATTTACATTTATTTCGATTCATTATCATATTTATTTTGATTCATTACCATTCAATTTATTTTAATTGTATTAACCAATATTACTGGCTGCCATCTATCAGAAGTTGCACACGCTTTGCTTTCAAAATTAAAATTTAAAGCAATAAAAAAGCATTGATTTTGAATGCTACGTCATAATATATATAATACTGAACTTCATTCTGGCATATCAAAATGAATTTTGTATTATTTCTCACTTGATACGCATTTTGCATTTACATGTGAAAAAACATCAATGATTAAATTTCGCCTACTAGATTACAGGCTGTTATGTTACACCTCTTGTAACTAATAGTATAATGATCACGAAGATACACATTGTTCCAGCTCAGCTGAGCAGTCAAAAAAAGAAACACAGAAAGTCTGCACTAATGCGAATCTTGGGAGTATGACTCAACTCTTCAAAAAATTTCTTTGTTAATCAAAATCCCTATCATGATCAGAAATTTTAAAACTGGTTGCAGATTTAAGAGGGGAAACAAAGGTATTAATTGCTGACTGATTTCCTAACACATAAATTGTAATTAAAAAGTATAACTGGAAATTTTTGCATTATTTTCATTTTAAAAATTCATTTATTATTTTGCTTAATTTTTTTATCAATTTCTGCTTGCAATGCAAATATTTCTAGAAATATCTGTTAACATAACATACATTAATATTTCATTACGAAAACACCACAAAAAATGAATTCCAAAAACCAATACGCATGCAACAAAATTATTCACTACTTTATACAGTGTAACTTCCAGTCTTACAGAATTACATTTCCCAATTGAGCTTCAGAAAATTTATCAAAAAGGGCTTTCCTTAAAACACATATATTTCAGGAAATACAGAAAATTATTTACTTTAAACATTTTAGGAATCACTTCCATTTCCTACATGAGCAGAAATATTAACAAGAGGAAGCTATGCAGAATCATTGCTTTCTACGCACATTTGAGATTTATGAGAGGAGGGAACATAACATGATGGTATAAAATAAACTGGCTATCAGCATTGTGTCTTTTTTTAAATAAACTTACTCAATAGCTTGAAGCTTGTTTAACAGATTTATTAAAGGCACTATGTCCAATAAATAAAAATGCTGAATATGAGTTATGGGTTTTCAATTGTCAAAAACAATCTTAGAACAATAAAACATCATAAAATAACCTGTTTGAGTATTTTACTTATAACAAAAGAAGGGTGCTGACTTTTTCTGATTTTATAATGGATAAATTTAATTAGAATATACAGTGACAAAAATATACAAGGACATAGACTACCTAAACTTCATCAAGGAAATACTTCCAACTCATTCATATTGTATCTCTGATTTTATAAAAATATAAGGACTTTTCAGTCAGCAGGGCTAAACAAATTTTAGTTATCTATTAGTTCTCATGGCATGACCTTCCTTTGAAGATTGTTACATTATCAGAACTCGGGATGAGATTACACTAATCATTTGCAGATATGGACAATCATTACGATGGGATTTTAAAATAAAAAACGTCAGGTGGGATTTATTAGGTTACTGAAGTGTAATGTTAAAAGGACTACAGACAACAACGAACATGACACCAACCAAAAATTGATTAAATATTAATAACAATCATTATATGGCCAAAAAACTAAAAAATATTTTTAAAAGCAGAAAATTAGACCACTGACGTATTACGAGTAAATTTACATTAGTTTAATTCTGCAGATCAGAATATTTAAAGCACATTAATATTTCATTGTATTCCGGCCCGTGATAACCGAAGAAAATATACAGTAATGCATTTTAGCTGCCTATTTGAAATATATAGAGTATCATAGATTTAGTATTTGTATAGAAGCAGTTCTGAAAACACAGCAAATGAATCTCTACTTTTTTTTGCAAACACATTAATATGAACTTGAATGTTTAATTCAATGTGATCTGGACATATCACTCTTGAAAATTACTGAAATGCACAAGATATTACATGAGCAAGATAAAAATAACGTTTATGTCCTTTTAAGAGTTCATTTTAGAAGAAACAGCATATCTAATCTAATCTTCACAATTTTCCTAAAAATGAACTTAAAAAAAAAAAAGAATGGATTTAATTGAAATGTTTTCAATAAACAAATCCAGCAAGAGAAAAAAATTCTGTACACTCAGCAGTGGTGGAAATTCGTATTCCATGTTTTCTACATTTTTTTTTCCAATGTCAAATCAAATCAAAGAGAAACTCAAGTTTTAAACGGGCAATCCAGTATTAATTTCATTCATTTACTACAGACAACACCCTTCTCATGGTAAACAAGAAAACTCACTTACACAAAACATTAATATTCAATTCTTAAGAATTAAATACTGAAAAACATCTCTTTAATAAATAATTATAATAAAGTACTGCAGACTGACATACAAACAAATATTTAAACTTTTTCAATAAAAGTCAAGGGGGGGCAGTTAAAAGATAAAATTGAAATATGAGTATCAATATCAGTACTTATGCAATATCAGTATTTATGCACGTACATGAATGTAATTTAACCCAAACAAATGTGTTGGCATATGGAAGCAATTTTAAGAAATGTCCCTTCATATTTTACACTACTTTAAACAACGTTCAAAGTAAGTGGAGCCAATATAACCTCCAGACATTGCTTTTCGGACATTTTGTTCAAAAACTCTTCGATTATTCTGAAGAACTTCAGCTGCATCTTTATTCAAAGGATCTTCTGGATTAGGTTCCTATTAAAAATTAGAATGAATTCGACATTTTACAATACACATAACTAAAAATATAAATATTCTTAATACAAGAATTAATATTAATTAAACCTAAGAAATATGATTATATAACACTCATTGGATAGAAATGTAAACAACTGATTGATCTAAAATAATTATAGTTCTACTTTTCTATTGCTTGCCTTTCACAACAATAAAAGAGAGAGAGAGAAATTTTTAAGGGTATTTTGAAGCTAAAAAAGCTTCTCTTCTGCTATAAATAACTTATCAATCTCCGGCATTCATTTTTCAGAGGCAGCAGTGATATTTTTTTTATAAAGGTCAAAGATAAGATACAAACATCTTTTTGTCTTTCATAATATAACTGATCCTAGAACCATTCTCAATGAAAATCTGCTTTTATGTTACAAATCATTAGGATGAATGATTCATTTCAGCAGCTATGAAATTCTGCTTTAATTTTTAATTTGAATGGTTTTGTTCTTAACTGAAGTTTTAATGGTGTACTGACAATATTAGCAGAATGGTGACTATAATTTTGATGTATAGGAATTATTTATGAAATATGCAACAAGATACAAAAAATCTTAAGTTACTTTTCATTAACATCAAATAAATAATATAGTATAAGACTGAAAAACCACCCATATCTGCACAGCCTCTCAACAGTGAAAGGCAAATGGCCTCGTTTATTTTTCACAACAGGTATCCCCATTCTCTACTGAAGAAAGCTTTTTTTTAATAGATTATCACTTTTATTAAATGTCACAAAAGAAGTATCTTGTTTCTAGTTGCTAAACTTGTACCTATAACTGATGTCATTTTAATCGACCAACACTGCAGAAATTGGCATATGGATAGTTTTCTGTTCACAGAATGGCTGTTAAAATGTGCACAAATGTACCAAAGCTAACAAATGTATTCCATTAAGTGCAGCAAACTTAAAATCTTTTGATCCAGTTACAGATTTTGCTTGAGATTTTTACAAAGGAACTCGTGTGCATTTTATGATTTGCCAACAACTAACGGACAAAGAATCTGCCATTAGATTCTTTCAGGAATTAATGTTTAAATTACAACTGCGATTTCATGCAGTGAAGTGTTTCAAAAGTAACTACAGACTTGCTTTTCCTATTCCAGACTAGATTACTTGCCAATGTTAATACTGCTCTTTATAAGAAAAGTATTGAAATTTTTAACCTTTATTATCACTAGAACTGAAAGCTATTTTTTAAATAATAAATTCTAAATAAACTGAAGACTTTTCTGCAAGTTATAAGAACAAATTCACAGAATTCTATCTATCAGTCAAACTTTAATTCCCCATTATGGGAAAATATTTTTTGGTGGGGGTGGGAGAATAGATACAAGTTTCACTTTCAGTCTGCTAAAGGCCTTTCTACAGATATAGTACTAAATTAGTACCACTTAATTACAAAGGCCATAATATTTTTTTAAAAAAATATGGAAATTTCATTAATTTTACAGCAGTATGGTAAAGCAATGAAGAACAAATTTAAAATATAAATTTTTCATCTTAAAATACAGATGAATAGTACGGTACATATAAAGAACAATAGAATTCCTCTAAATAAAATGTGAAGGATGCAGAATATGGTGGTCCTTCAAGCTACCACAAAAGGAATTTACCTAATTCCTTTGAAAATGCCTCCTAAAACAGTAGCATTTATCATAAGAAATCATGCATTTCAAATGTAACGAGGAAAGTTTATAAAAGTCATTTATTCCTTTATCACCACTTTAACTGCTGAATTAAATGCAATGGTAAATGACAATCAACTGTAAACATAAACATTCACTCTAAAGTCACCATTCAAGTTTTTGCTATCAAACTAATTCAAGTTGTTGCATTAAAACTAGTGTATAAAAGGATGAAAATAATTAAAATGAAGTCTGGTAAAATGTTAACATTTTGAAAAGAAGTAAGGAAAATTTTTTAATACTATTTTTGATACTTACCAAAAATAAATACTGCAAACCATACACAATAGAATTAATGGTTAATACAGGTTTCCAGTCTTCCCTAAAAATAACATATATAACAATTATCATCATTTAATTTAAAAATGCACAGAAGAAATAAATTATTCATAAACAATACAAAAGGAAAATAGCTATTTTTTCTGGCATTAACAGCATAATTAAAGCGGAAATCATACATGGATACACATAAAACCACGATAAAGCTGCAATTCATATAGCTAATTAGACGGGATTAAAAATTATTAGTTAATACGTATAATTTCTGTGCAAATGATTTTCCATAATTCACAGCCAATATTTTTTCATAAAATGAAATAAAAAGGATTATTTGAAAATAACAATTTCGTTAATATTGTGTTTGATGAATTAATTACGGCAATGTGTCAAAATACAGGCAAGATTATTTTCAGTTCTTTATTACAATACGTACAACAACATTTTATACAGCCAGAAAAATATTTCCACCTTTAGATTTCAATAAATATACCCTAAAGACTAAGAACTGTTGCCAAATTAAGTTACATCACTTTCAAATGATTATGATATTAAAAAAATTTTAAATAATTATATTAAAATAAGAATTTTTTAATTATATAAAATGTAATCCTTCACTAAATTTGGTTACAAAGTTTTTTTTTTCCTCCCTTCTTCGAAAGTTCCTAGACTATCCTATAGATTAAGATGAATTATCCCGTTAATTCTCATAGCATGTTAAAACTGTTAGAGAACTAATGTCAGCACTGAACCTGAAGCAACTGGTATTGAACCTGCAGTAATGTTATTCATTTTATTTGAATAGGAGCAATTCTTTATTATTTAATTTATCTGCACGGCTGCCTTTTGCAGTTGATGAACTAACAAAAAATGCAAATATCTTAAGTACAAAAAGGATAGAAAATCAAGATGCTGAAATTGCTCTTCTAGAATAATTTCAAGCTATGAAACTAAGAAGATATTCCTAGATAATATTGCTTGATATTTGAGAGTCAAGAATGTGATTAAAGGCACTAACTCCAGGCTTCTGCTGGAAAAGCCTATCAGTTCTAAATTTCACAACACAGTCTGCATGGTCAAAATCTTTACAGCACCCTTCACTGACTGTGATACTCATTTCATGCAGTGTTTTTCATCTTTTACCATGTGTGCTTGTGTTCAGATACCACTGGTCTGCATTATTCAGCATACATGGCCAGACACTGCATGATCAATTATGGGAAATAATGCCTTTTATGAAGTACTTTTAATAAATCCTTGATATAGTTAAGCAAGGAATCTTAAAATCCCAATAATTTCCAAAATCTTAAGCCTTTTGCATTCAGCCCCAGCTATCATTCTGCATTCCAGTTCTGTTAACTTTTGTTGGATAGAAATGATCTTATTCTTAAATTTTACAAGATATTCAAAACAGGCAGATAGTACTGATAATAATCTGCTTCTTTATAATCTTTTAACATGGTGCTAATGTAACACTTTGTGAGCCGCCTGCTTTTTTGGCATGTCACAGTACAGCTCAATCATATATGCATTTTCCATAAGAAATGCGCTATGAAGATCACATATAATAAAGTGAGGTTAAAAATAAAAATGATCAGATTACTTCACAATCATGTTACAAATAAATTTTTTATTAGTAGCATGAAAAAGAAAAAATATATTTGAAAGCCTCATTAAAAACCTAGGCATAAAAATTCCTGATGCCAACTGTGCAATATAAGTCAAATGAGATGCCTAATTATATGTCTTCCATCTAGTTGGAAAGTGATGCTAATTATACAAAGACTGAATGAAATTTCACTTCAGAAAGTGTTTCTAGAACTAAAACAAGAAACAAATAGCACATGATCTCCTAATGACAACACTCACTGTTGCCAGAACATATCACCTAAATTATATACACTGGTGAAATAAATTAAGAGAATTTGCATATTTTATCGAATTGCATGAAAAGAGCTGAACTAAAGGGAAAAAACACTGCTTCTAGATAAAAATGCAAATCTTGTACGGCAAATACGTAAGCGCACACGTGTGTGTAGGCGAAGCAAGCAGAAAAACAGGCTTTATAAGAGCATAAAAGGTAAGACAAATTCCGTTCGCTAGCAGACCTCGGCGAATTTCTCGGTATTATCTTGCAGCAATCGGTTAAATTCACACTGGAGCAGTAAAAATGAGTAACCACCAACGTTTAGATGAAGGAATGAGGTGGCGAATTGTGGGGAGGCTAGAGGTAAGCCAATCGCAAGTCCAGATATGCAGAGA
>KK122533.1:194837-221152 GCA_000611955.2 Stegodyphus mimosarum
AAGAAGAATTTTCAGTTACCAGCTGGAGTTTCCATTCCAATGACGACTGCAAAACGTTGTCTAAAATTACAAAGCTTGAAAAGATAGATTTTCCTACGCAGGAAAATAAAGAATTGCCGAAAGTTACTAAATCTGGAAGGACAATTCGAATATCACATAGTTTGGACTTAAATAATTTTCTATATTATTATATTTTGCATAGCGATAGTATTTTACATTTTTTGAATTTTTAGCGCTTTGTATTCCGTTACCTTAATAGTATTCTTCACCATCTATATATTTTATTTAAGGTCAGTATTTTTTAAAACTTTTTTATCCTTATATTTTTTGCAGAGTTCAATTAATATTCACTTTACATGGTGGAAGGATGATAAACATTAATGTACTACGCTAGCACCTGTACCTCCAATGCGGAAGAATTATTTTTTATGTAAAAGATTTCTTGTGCAACAGTCATGCATCGCTCGAGAGAGTTGTTGATTACGTTTAGAATTCGAAAGAGAATAAACATGTCATCTTTGAACATATATTAAAGTTTTTTCAAGTTTTATTATTTTAAATCTTTTGATTTACAGCTGATTCGATGAAGGGAGCGTACCTTTGAGCAAGTATATTAAAACCTGAAGCTCTGAATTAAAATTTTATACACCAAATTTAATGACTGGACACATGCAATTTTCGCCTGACTTAGCCAGAAGAGTACTGTTTTACACTACATTCCGTTCTGGGTAAAAATGGTGTAGTTATCAGCGATTATTAGTCCAGTTTGAACTGTTCGTTATCTCTTTTTTGCATTTCTGGCACATTCTGAACTCTATGAAAATGCAATAATGTATGATGATTTTTAAAGCATTTTTTATGTTTATGGATAACTCTATACGACGAAGTTCTATGATTCGAAACTAAATAAAACAGAGTGTTTTTTCTGACAATATTAATACAATTACGAATATTCAGATTTGAAAAGTCATTATATTTCGTTCTTAAATGGATAGCTTTACAATATATGCATGCACTGCCTATGAATCTGATGTCAATAAGGCAAACTTATCTCTAACATTTTGCCTTTTAACATCTTGTTTACCAGCTTGAACAGTTCCAACTTGAGACTTTAGAAATCCCAATAAATCATTACAGGTTGCAATTTCCTCTTTCTTCAGAGTTCTTTTGCAGCATAAGTGAATCTAGCTTTAACTGTTGATTAAACGAGGCATTCATTTTTCACGTGCCAGAACTAAGCAATAACCCAGTATAACCTTGTACAGTCATTAGGTTATTTTGATGCCGGAGACGTGAAAAATGAGCAATGCCCTCGCCGGGACTCGAACCTCTCGAATACGCACCGACCATTACACCACGAAGGCGGGAGAAAAACCTTATAACCTGTGCACGATTTTTTGAAGAATGATAGCATGACTGACGAGATAAACAGCTCTAGAAGTTAGGAGCAGAGCACGCAATGGTACTAGAGCATCAAGCTGCCTGTTCGGGGTAATGCGAATTTTTAAGACTAGCGGCTGGTTGGGAGAAAGGACAACTGATTCTTGTCAGAAAACCATACAAAACTTCGAAAGGTAGCCAAATGTTATTAAGTGGCTAAATTTTTGAAGTAAGATAAAAAATATGATGAGAATGGAAATAAAAAAAAATAAATAAATAAATTGATGGGAGCATGAATGCCTATATTAAAGAATTAACCATTATAAATTAATAAGTTGGTTTAGAATTCATTTTGAGTTTAAACTCCTGGGTGAGGCCTGAACCTGCAGTCTCAGGTGTCGGGGGTAAAACCTTAAATGCACATTTTACATGTTATTAGTCATGTGTAAGAGCAGTATTTTAAGAATAAGGGATGTAGGTCATTTACAGTAATGCCATTAATTTTCTCAATGATGATGAACAGCTTGAACATTTTATCAAAGTCTTTCTGTACAGCTCTAACTTGGTGTAAATTAGAGATAAGACTATTTAAAATTTTAGGGAGGTTACCCTGGCTAAATACGTTATCAATTTTTCTCATGGTGTGTATCAGTTCAGGAAACATCAATTGTTGGAGCGTGGAGCCGAAATGGATTTCAGTGTATCAGCATAAGTTTTCCATCGGTTAATGTCATTAATTTGATAGTCAGTATCAATTAGTTGGGGGAATTTATTTCCATCTATTCATATTTTCATTCGATTTAGAACTGCTATGGGTTAGATTAGCACTTCTGAAAGAGAAAGTAGCAAAAATTTAAAATACACCGATCTCAGTCCCTTCATTATTTTTAGTTTGATGTCTATTTTCTGTGCAATACAAGTATAGAATCATAATACTAGATAAGTTGTGCTGTAAATTATATCTAGTTGTAACGAAAGTTATCCGCCAAAAAAAGTTCTTAATAAAGTTCGGGAAAAAAATGAACGCACTGCTTTTAGTGCAGGTAGTAATCACAACCCAAATCTATGATTTTCTGCCAACGTTTTGGTAGTTTTTCAAAGCCTCCGGCCCAGAAATTTGGTAATCGTAAGTCCAAAACCCGACATTTACAAACTGAAAAATACCACCAAATGCATCATAATAGCAGTGCCGATTGCAGTTTCTGGAGGTACAGGCTGACGGAACGCCGGCACATGTGCAGCCGTGTAGCTATATACACTGCTGCCCAAAATTATGTTTACACGCATAAATTCACGGATTTCTCAGAGACTATGACTTATAATTTAATGAATTTTCGTGGAATCATACATAACATGATGACACATAAATGCAAAAGAAAAAATTGAAGATCACCTCATATGATATAAAATTGTAGCATGAAACAATAAAAGTGGTAATAAAGTGTGACAAAGAGAGTTATGAAAAAAAGGAATGATTCAGAAAAAGAATTAAGTCTTACGAATTTAATATGGAATATGATCTCCCCTGACTTGTACACACATATCACAACGTGTTTTAAGGCTGGAAATAACGTTGTTAACCACAGTTTGGGGAATTAATCTCCACTCTTCCAGCAATGCCGTCTTCAGAGCATTTACATCTCTAGGAGGAGGATGTATACGTGCAATTGCTCTTCCAAGGTAGTCCCATAAGTTCTCTATCGGGTTAAGGTCAGGAGAGTTTGGTGGCCAAGGTATTCGCTTAATGTCTTCACTTTCAAGGAATTCATCAACGAGGTTTGCTCGATGTGGACGGGCATTATCATCCATAAATAAAAAGTCAGGTCCATATGCACCCCTGAAAAGTCTTACATAAGGATCTAAGACCTCATCCCGATATATCTGGCCTGTCACAGATCCGCTGCTGAACACGTGTAGGGGCGTACGTCCATCGATCATTATTCCACCCCATACCATCACACCTCCACTACCGAAACGGTCACGTTCCACAATGTTCGAGGGATCATTTCGTGTTCCTGACTCCCTCCAGATGTAAACACGTTTAGAATCACCAGTTAAACTAAACCGCGACTCATCAGTAAAGAGAACATGGGACCATTGATGTTCAGTCCAGTTTTGATGTTCTTTACACCAATTAAAGCGATCCCTCTTTTTCTGTGAAGACAGTAAAACACATACCCTTGGCTTTCTGGCATAAAGGCCTTTTTCATTAAGCCTTCTGTATATTGTTTGCCGTGATGCAACAGTTCCAGTGGCGGCTGCAAGCTCTGAACTTAACTGGCGAGCAGTAGCCTTTCTGTTACGACGGGCAGTTAATGCCAGATACCGATCTTCAGAAGCAGTTGTCATTCGTTTCCGACCTTGTCCAGGCCTCCTTACAACACTTCCATCATTTTGAAACTGTTTCCATAGCTTAGAGACTGTCTGTCTTGAAATATTCAGACATGTGGCTGTTTCCGTGATTGACTGCCCTGCTTCTAAACGGCCGATAATTCGCCACTTTACAGATTCTTCCAAATGATACTTCGAAGCCATAATAAACCGCTTTGAGTCCCTACACACTGAAATCAAACGCTATGTTGCAGAAATTCACTCAAATATTCAGTTTGCGCAAAGCGCTTGATTCACCCTTGGATGACGTAACGCCTAGATTTGCATATCACAAACCGTTTGAATACTTTTGATTGGATTATGCTAATTGGGCTTGGTTTTCACACATTCCCTGCAAATACGGATCACATTGATTCGGTATTTCATTGAATATCATCATTTTTGGGTATGTAAAGATAATTTTGGACATGAGTGTAGTTTATTAAAAGCCATAAAATTACCAGGCCATAGCCATTTTCAAATATATGTAAAAACATGGAATCTGAATATAAAATTATTATTACGTGGCGCAAGTAAAATGAATGTTAAGAGGGCAAAGCTTAAGATTACCATAATTTAACTAAACAAAAATCTGATGTTTTGCAAAATGACGTATGGCTATCAAAGGTGTGTTATTTGTCAGATATTTTTGAGAAACTAAACGATCTCATCTTGTCTCTCCGAGGAAAAACTAGTAATATATTTACTTCAAATGATAAAACTGAAGGATTTATTAAAAAGATCAATATTTGAAGAGTAGGGAGGAAAATTATTCATTGAAAATACTTTCAACCATCGACAATTTTAAATTAAAAAAATCATTACAGATCAGGTAAAAACCTAGCAAACTCTGTTTATCCAATTTTGATTTCCAAAAGTTATATTGGATTCAAAACCCATTTTTGATTGATATTAATGAGATTAATCGCCTGCTATAGAAAGCTCAAGAGGAATTTGTTGCATTATCCAGTGACTGAAACTAAAACTTGAGCTTTCACAAAAATTCTTGACTGAATCCTGAATTAAAGCTAGAACTAAATTTCCAACAATTTCTAAAATGGCATTGTTCTTCAGCCATTCAGCACCACATATTTATGTGAAACGACTTTTCCAACTTTTAACATTTATTAAATACAAGCATTCAGTGCTGAGTCCTCATGTCTAGCATTCCCGAATACTGCACCAAGATTTATTATGCAGCAAAAAACAAGCATATCCGTTCTCATTAAATGCGATTTTTCTTTTATACATTTTAGTACGGTTTGAAATAAAATCTAAAACTACTTATTTTCATGTGTATATTGTTTAACAAAGAAATAAATTATTTATGGCAAATATTTACTTTTTCTTATATTTTACATTTAATATCTGGGGTCGGGAAAAAATCTGAATCATAAAATGGGGACATGAATGAAAAAAGTTTAAAAATTGCTGCGTTAGATAGAAGTATTCTTTGGTCCTTATGTATAATCGCATAATGTTCAATATTGTTAACTTAGAATATTTTAAGCAGTTCAGATTGATTTTCTTGCGTGTAGGGCAAGATTTTTTATGTATTCTCTTCTTATGTAAACAAGTAAAGTAACCTCAGTTTTGTATGAAATGTAACACGGTAATTTCAAGAAAGTAATAGCAGTTTTACTATGATAGGTGAAACTGAAAGAGCCTGAAGTGCAGAGCTAGTTTCAACAGTCACTGGATTATCATTAAAAGATGGAATGGTAATAGCATTATTATTGCCAGGAATAAGTAAGCTAAATTTACTTTGTATTACTAATTCAGGGGGAGTATTGTTAGCTATTTGCTATTTAATAGTTTTCTTAAATTCTGACTCATGTTCAAGATTTTTCTTTTCATCATTGAGGTCATCATCGACAATTTTTACTTTGGTTGTATTACCAGAAATGCCTGCTATGGGATGGGGGTGTACCCCTGATCAGCAGAAGTCTCTTGTTGAGACAAGAGATTTGCTTGAGGGTACCTTCCGTGCTTCGGTCATCATTATCCACTTTTGTAATCTTCCAGTACTGAATTTTATCTTCATTCCAGAAAATCTTTTTGCCGGCATTCTCATACTCCCGTTGATTCAAAATGTCTTTAGTTAAATCAATATTCACAAAGTCTAATGGGGCAGCAGCGCCAGCAGGCATCCTGTGAATGACGTAGCTCATGATGAGCTGGATCGGAGCAGCACGTTCATCCGTGAAAGCTAAAGGCAGAAACCATACACTTAACTTGTACTGTGAACATTAAAATGTGGGGTGCAATGTGCATCTACCTCCCAGTGGTGCACCATGATAACGTAGAAATATGGCCAAATGATCTACAAACTCAGCATGTGCCGGCTACAGAGTTCTTCTCTACAGGTTATCCAGTGGAATGTAGGTGGTTTTTCTAAGGCCAAGAGGACTGAGCTTATGCAGAATTTGAGTTATGATAATGTTTTCACATTTATGGAAGCAAATTTAACTCCTGAGAAATTGAAATATTTCTCCTTCAAGGGTTATTCTTCATACATTTTACCAAAATCCAGGCAAGTTGAGAGTGGAATTCTTACAGGACTCAAAGAAAAACTGACTTCTGACTTCAGAGTTTTAAAGGACATGAACCATCCAAGAGATAAAAGTGAAGTTATAAATTTGGATATATGGAAACATAGCAACCACTTTAAAATTATTGCTATACATAATTCTCCTACTAACAAACCCGAATTCACCTATCTCAATGAAAACTACTCTTATTGGGGACTTCAATGCCCACTCACCTACACAGGGATACCCAAATACTAACGATCCTGGTAAAGAAGTTGAGGACCTTTTATACTCCTATAAATTTGAATTAATTTATAACTTGTGATCTGCACACTTTTATACATTACAATGGAAAGAAATTTAATCCGGATTTACTGCTTGCTACATCAGACCTCTCATCTCATACCAAAAGAAACGTAATGGATGACTCTGGTTCAGGGCATCAACAAGTAATTGCCAATATTATATTTACACTTTTACATAAAAGCACACGTTTCAAAATCATCTAGACATTTCAAAAAAGCTGACTGAAGGAAGTTTAAAAAACTGATGGATGCCGTGCTTGATCCCAAAAAAATTGACTCTGGCGCAAAACTTAAAGCCATTTCCAAATCTATTACAAACAGGATAATTTTTGTGCTAAATGTATTCCAAGAGAGATTAAAGGCTACAGGTGCTTCTGGTCTGGTAAATTCAAAATGATGAAAGATACATGAAATAAGTTAAGTAGAACAACAGAATTAATTGAATGTCCATCTGACATTCAGGTTTGGAGAAAACAAGTTGCTTAGTTTTTTATTTCTCTCAGAGAAAAGAACATCATTTGACAACTTTATTTCAAAGATAAACTTCCAAAAGGAAGGGAAAAGAAAATGTGATTTTCATGCAAAAATTAAAAATGACAATTCTAGACCCTTTAAAAACCCTTCTTAGTGAATGAAATGTCTGTTACTTCAAGTAAAACAGTAGCGAATGCATTTGTGCAACATTTCTTTAACAGACTACACAAATCTGATTTCTGTAGAAAGCAGAAAAAATTAGTTACAGCAAGTATTAGAACCATTTGTAGTTGTTCTTCATAATCATGAAATTCTTTTCCTTATTTAGTACTCCAATCACCATGGATGAACTCTCTGTGGTATAAAGCTATTTAAAATCGAATAAATCACCAGGTGAAGATGGAATTCATGCTGAATTTATGAATCTAGGCATTAAAGCAACTCGTACTATTCTGAATTTTTTTACTATTATGTGGGATACTGCCTGTATTCCTTCAGCATGGCGTAAATCGATAATAATCCCGATCCCTAAAAAAGGAAAGGAGCACAGTGACATTAAGGGATAAAGACTGAATTTACTCTCAAGGTATTTTATGTAAAACTATGCAGAGGATGATTCAAAAAAGGCCAAATTGATATGTCAGGAATTTTCAATTTTTAGCCAATGAACAGGCTGGTTTCAGAACAGGTCAACCGGTCAGCACGTTACATTACTTAGCCAAACAGTATAGAATTCATTAGATTAAAAAACAAATCCTTTCAGCAGTTTTTGTTGACCTGAAATCTACTTATTACTTAGTTTGTAAGAATACGTTACTCTTAAAGTTTTCCAATATTGGGGCTCATTCAAACCTGTTTTGTTGGTTCAAGAGTTTTTTTAGCCAGTGAATTTGTAGTTTATTATGAAGATTGTTTTTCCCGCTATAAAGTTTTAAGCACTGGTCTCCCACAGGGAGCTGTTATCAGCTGTCTTCTGTTTAACATATACATGTAATACAACTACGTTATTATTAAAATAAGATGACTTCATGAGAGTTGCAACTGATTGGTCTGCATAGTTAGAGACTGCGTAAATAGCACGAAAGAGAACAATAGATGACGCAACAGGGGGCGTGCCTTTGATGTGCCGCCACCGCCATCTTGGACCACGTGACAACCGGAAGTGACAGATTGGATTGTCCTCGGAAGTGACGTCATGTATAGTTTCGTTTTTAGTGTGTGGCAACGTTGTCTTGAACCACGTGTTTAGGAGGATATCAGTTTTTTATTGTTTTCAATTATTTAATCCTTTTAAATTTTTTTACCTTTTTAATTATTAATCATTATTTTTAATTGACACATAATGGTAAATTCCACACATAATTTTATTTCTTAAGTAATGCACATTATCACTGTGGGTGCACTATACACCCCGAAATTTTGTACAGCTTACATCTTAAACAATTGATGAATTTAGAAGAGTAAACTTTGCGTGGCTAGCGACACAGCGGAAAGCAGCAGAAGAGACGAGCGAAGAGAAGAAGAGGGAGTTGCGATGTAATTAAGCCTTTATACGAATTCCATTTCAGATCACATGACAGTTTAATGTACAGGTGTTGGGTTCAGATTCCATGGAAAAGTGCACAGAACACATTAGATGACGGATCTTTTTCATTTAGAAAATTTATTGCTGTTATTTTTAGAATGAAGACACAAGTTAAAGTGCCATGAATTTATTATTTGAAAGCTAGATTTTATATTTTACATACATAAATATTCTCATAACTGAAATTGAAAAACTGGTGTTAAAAGTTTACTGTACGGTGACGATTTCATCTCAGAGTTAATTCTAAATCAGGCCCTAAAGCGTTTAGAACACCGGTGCTATACTCATCATATGGAAGTTAATTTGGAGGATGACTGCATCAAACTTTTTTTTTTTACTCACCAGTCTTTCAAATTAGAGCTTTTATATCAGGGTTCATCGGTACAGCGAACCAACAGCTTTCAATATTAGGGTGCTGTTTTTTGACTGAAAATTGACTTGGAAGGAGCACACTGAAATGATTTTAGAATGCATTACTAAGAGGCTAACCTTAATGAAGAGAGTATTGCTAAATCAAAATCAGACTGTTCTAGAACCACTCTTGATTTGACAAACAGCTCCTATATTCTACCTCTTATTATTCATGATTGCAAGACCCTCGTAACAGCACCTAACCGATTCACTTGAAAGATTTCACAACGAAGCTTTCTAATTTATCACTGGTGTAAACCACCCCAGTTGATGCACTCTTACTAACTACATACCATACGTGCATTAATTACTTGTGGAAGAGAGAGCAGTAATCCTACGGGAAAAAATTTCAAGGGAACCAGATTACTTTTCCCTGTGAAACTATTGCCTTTTACCGATGGAGAGAAATCTTAAAACTCAGAATATTTTTTTTTTCAGGCAGTCTTTTCTGTCAGAAATTAGCTAGGCCTTAGCTGATAGGAAGCTGAAAATTCTGTGAAATTACAATGTCCAAATGATGTAAGAAAATATGTAGTCAGAATTTACTTTGTTACACAAAATCTTCAAAAAAGAAACAAATGACCAAATTTTAAAATCTATTGTCTTTGAAAACCATTAATGCTTTATATTGAGAGTGAATGGCTGCATGTGTTTATGGATGGCTCTATGTTGGCTGACAGTATTAATGCAATTGCTGGCATCTTTTGCAAGCTTTTTTCATTTTATAATTCTGTTGGAAGGAATGGGACTGTTTTTGATGCTGAGATCATGGGCATATGCATAGCCTTATCCAAACTCCTGTGTCAAACATTTTTCAAAGGTTGTTATAATCTCTGATTCTAAAGCTGCTCTTCTAGCTATTTCTTCTTTTGAATCACCAATTTGTGCCGATGTTTTAAAATGCCAGCATTTTCTAAACAAATTAGCTCCGCATGGCAAGGAAGTTACTACACAATGAATAACATCACATTTGTGGTCTTCATGGAAATGATAAGACAGACTTTTTTGGCAAAGAAAGGAGCTCATATTCTCCAAATAACTGACAACCACATCCCTTTTAGTAAAAAAAAATTACTATAGAGAAGTTTTTTTGGAAAGATGTTACCGAAAAAACAGTCATAAAGTATGGATTAACAGAATTTTTTACACTTCTTTGTGGTCCAGAAAGAAATCTGTTGGTATCTTTCATCTTGTTACTGGCCATGATTGCCTTTTAAAACATATGCATCGAATGAACATTATCCTAACTCCAATGTGTAAATTGTACAACTTTCGTGAGGGAAATGGATGCCTCACATCTGAATCGCTGGCCTGCACTTAATGCTAGATCTCTCTGGTACAGATACTGGGAGGCAAGACACAAAACGGATTTATAGACTATACTGTGGACTCTTTTTATTTTTATTATTATTATTAATTAATTAATTTTTTTTAAAGTTTTGTCATTTTCTTTCATCTTTGCTTGTTCTGTCTACAGTTGTCTTTGTAATCTGACATTAGAAATAAATAAATAAAAAATAATAGTCTAAAAGAGCATATACATTCTTCCACAGTATCCACAATAGGAAGTAACTGACAGAAATTTTCCACTCGTAAATTTTGTAAAACATAGAACCTTCTTTATTTTTACTTCATGCGATTTATTCTCAACACTCCCTAGTTTAATATTCTTAATATTAACTCTGGTTAGCATTAAAAATAAACCTTCGGTAGCACTCTACTTCATTTATTGCTCTTTAATATAGTCATCTATATCTTTCTCTTCACAAACTACAAAAATATTACTAAAAATATCTGAAATTTCAGCCATCAAACAACTCGATTAAAAAGTTCTAACTAAGCGAAATCAGCACTCAACTCTTAACTCACTGCAATTTTTCACTTTTAGTTTAGTTAACTTAGCTATTTCCTTCCTGATCTTAAGTGTGGTAATTTCCATAATCTAATCACAAAAATCTGATGAACTTCCACCAATTTCATGTTTTAAATAACAACAAACTTTACGTAAACTTTCGGTTGATCGCTTATAAACAGAACTTAATTTGTTGTTTCAATAAACAGAAAGGTTTGTAATACGAAATTTTGGATTACATTTTATTGGGTATAATTAATCATACGTAAAAACTGGTTTTTCTATATTTCTATAAGCATAATTAAACGCTTGCCCCTTTATTTTTTTAAAAAAATTGTATTATATTGGGCAGCTGAATAACATATAATTTAACTTGTTTTTATTTACAGAAAATTAAGTGTTTATAACATACTTAAAACAAATACTTTGACACAAATAGCATAATTTAATTTTCTTCGATGTTATTTCTATATATGAACAAATCTAAATTCCTTTTAATCTACACATATAACCACATGATATTTACGTATCAATAAGGAATACTTCTTAGGTTCTGGAATTACAGCTGAATAGTGCCATGCATTCAGAGATCAATAAAAAGTAAAGCAATAGGTGTTTACGAATTTGCTATTTGCTCTTGTGCCTCATCAACAGTGCAACGGAATACAACAAGTGCATTTTTTAATAACATGCCTGCATTACAAGAGTTCTAAAGTTCTGCAAATGAAATGCTGCCATAAAAAATCATTCTCATCTACGGCCTGATATAAATAAGTATCACGAATACAGATAGCATTAACACGTGTTGCATTATTTTAAACTTTTATTATAGTGATTCTATATTTTCCCATGAAAATTTGTTACGAGTTCCACGTAAAGTACCACTTCCGGTTTATCATACGTAATTCGTATATGCATCACATGTGCACACACAAATTCTAAATACCAAATTAAAGAAATTTTGGATTATATTTTTTCATGAAAATCTGCTCAGAGCTTCAAGTAAAATATTATTTTTGGTTTATCAATTTTAGGTAAAATCTAATACGTTGTTCTTACTGATATAAAAGTCTTCAGCACTAGCCTTGAAAAGTTTTAGATTACATTTTAATATAATTTTTTTGTTGAAAGTTGTTATAACCCTCAAGTTACACTTCTGGTTGTCCAATTGTGCCCCTCTTTTATGAATGCAAAAGCTTAAATATGGAAAAAGAAATTTTTGGAAGTTTGATGTGAACTATCATGGACCCCTCCAAAAAAAAACACATACAAACATCATTGTAAAAAGGTGTGTGGGGATCCTAGTTCATATTTCTTCACTGAAAACTCATTATTGAATTTCTGGACTAAAAACATTACTTCCCTTACCTATGTATATAGGTTGGAGAGAGGTAAAAAATAAATACACTAGTCACCAGTTTTATTGCACCTCCAGCTTGATGGAACACAAACTTTTATGTTCTGTTGTTAATATTTCATGGACTGTTTTATGAATTTGCTGTCTTAACTCTCAGTAGAATTCAAGGGCACCACAGACACATAATATAGGCTGAACTTATATATTTTTCTACCTTGAAAACGTAATGCAACCTTGTAACAGCCAAGAATATTTAGTGCCTAAAAACCTGAAACCACACCCACAGATAAAGGTAATACACATCCTTATTTTGCACGTGTTATGGCATACTAACTAGTGGATTCAATGAAATAACAATTTAGTTTAAGTAACTGCTGCATGGTGATTCAAAGGGGCTCAATAAATGCATTAAAGTAGAGTTAATCAGCTTTGAAATATATAATTATGGCTTTTAAAGAACAACAACAACAAACAAACAAAAAAAAAGGAGAAAAGAAAAACTTTTGAGAAGTTAAGAAAAAAGAAAAGAAGTGTTATTACAAGTTTGTTTACAAAATTATCAATGAAGGTAAAAGTCCATTAGAAAATTAATTAATTAATTAGTGTTTCCATAGTTTTAAGAGATTTTCTTGAAAGCTCACATGTGAAGTCTGAGCAATTATTTGAACTTGATACAGAAAATTCAGTACATGGCTTAGATGAATTCGAGACAGAAATAGAAAGTAATCAACTTTATACATATTGCATTTTCAGTTCATAAAGTATAAAGTAAATGGCCTGTTGAGAACCATGCAGAAATCAAGATCAAAGGGAAACAAACATAAGAACACATGAAAATTATTCAGCAGATTTGAACTACAGAACAAATTCACTGGTAATATTAGAAGCAAAGCTTGAAAAGAAATGTCATATAAAACTGCTGAAATTAACTGAACAATCTGATAGTACATTAGAAATATTTCAAGAATTTTAGGTGCAATTTGTAAGGATGAAACACTCAGTAAAGTAGTAAAATGTAATTCTCTTCAGTCTATGTTAAAAGGATCAGCACTAATTGCTATACAAGATTCCAGATAATTGCTATAGGTGAGTTTGGTGAAAAATTATGATTCTGCTACTGAGTTGCTGAAACATACATATGATCATAAGCAGATTATAAATGAAGCGCAAGTTAATAATAACCTGTTAAGTTTGCACCATATGTGTTGTGCAAGTAACTGGAAAGAATTATGAGCTCAAAATGCTTGTGAAATCCAAATCTGAAACTTCTAAACACTGAGAATAGAATTTAATACCTATGGTAATTTAATATTTTCCATGTTAATTAAACAGATTGCATATGGTATTACTTTAGAATTAATAGAAATTACGATGACGATATGGTGTGAGATGTATTAAAGTTGTTAAAATATTTAATATCCTAAATTGAAAACAGAGAAAAAATGTTTGTTTTAAAATAATAAAGAGGGCGAACATAGCGTTAAGAAACCTCAACAATTTAGCAGAAAAGCATTGTAGGAAATAACATTTACAAAAACGAGGGAAAGAAAACTCCAACTACCATGGCCTTAAATGCAACAGATGAATACTGTATATTTTGTTGTTACTAAGAACATTAATCTGAAAACTGCGTACAGATATTAAAAAAAAAATGATAGTCCATAAAAGAACAGAAGATGCTTTATTCATGTAAAGGTAAATCATTTAGCTTATTACTACAAATCGGGGTCGGGGGGGGGAGTATTTTATAATCAGAGACACAACAATCTAATTCCTTGCAATAACTCGGCTCTGAAAACTTCTAATATGCCACTCAATTGTACAAAAATTAATTTCGGCTTTTTACCATTTTTTTCCAAGTTTGGTTTTATCACATGTGAATTTCTTCCCAAGTTCAAATGAGTAGTAGTTTTCAAGTTTTTTTAAATTTATTTTTAATTTTGATTTCTGTGTGCTTCCCAAAAGTGATTTAATTTATACTTTGAACTGAGAATGCGATGTGAAAGTTGATTACTTTCTAGTTCAGTCTCAAGTTAATTTAATCACCTTATCAATTGCATTTAACCACTTTTTATACCAAGAACCAGTTGAAATAACTGCTCAGACTATCATGTAAACTTTTGAAAAGTTCAAAAATATGGAATCAAAACTTTCATTTTCAAATGGTCTGTTATCTTTAGCAATAATTTTATTAATTGAACTTGAACTAAAATATTTTATTATATTTTTCAGGTGCAATTATTATTTAAAATATATTTTGAATCTACTTCTATTTCATATATTTGTTCAGCCCCATGTTGGGCACCATGCAACAACTTCTTAAACTAAACTATTTTTCAGGATAAGTGAACTAATATACTTCCTAAAACATGCAAGTAAACATGCATATTACCTTTATCACTCGGTGTGGATCCAAGTTCTGAGGCATCAAAAAATTCCTGGCTGTTGAAATTTGAAATATTCTAAGCTTCTGTTCTAAAACATACTCTTAATGAACACTCCATACATTCCAGTAGAAAAGAAACGAATTTTAATGATCTACTATTTACATAATTATTTACATAATTTTACATTAAGATTTTAAAGTTCCATTTTAGTCTAATATTTAGAGAGTTGTCTAAGCATTATGCTACTCTGCTGAATTCCATCAATCTCTCTCCAGATGTTTACCCTTTGCACTGTTGCCAGATTTGCACAAAGTTCTGCATTGCAAGGTTCATTTTTAGATTTCTTCTGAAGTTGCAAGAAAGCGATTTTTCTCTTATGTTGCTCTGAGCTACTAAGCCAATCAGAAAGATTTAAGTACATAATGTGTTTTCTATGCAATAGGAGACTTCTATTGCATCAACAAATTAACCTAAATTTTGGCAGAAATCTGATGGCTCTGTAAACATTCTTTGCAGTCACGTTACTCCTCTGTATTTAGTTACTGCTCTCTGTATCTTCTATTCATCTGTAAATAATGAATATCAGAGTGTTGACATCGATTCATCGGATGAGGAACAACTTGCAGTCGTTAATAAGGTAATGATATCATAAAGAAATTATAAATAAAAATTAAATTAAATAATAAATTAAACAGCCTAGCAGAATTAAATTGAGCAGGCTTATAGATCTTGCGATTTCCAAATGTAATTTCATTGACTAAACTTGTTCAGAAATATGTTACTTTGTGTACATGGGGCTTCATTGAAGCTTGTTCAGTGAGACACATTTTAAGAATATGGGTAATTGGCTTCAGTTAACAAAAGCACCTCAATTAATAAGTTATAACAGTCAATGACATTTCTGATGAAAAAAGAGTAAAGTGAGGATACATCATGAATTTAAAGAGATTTAACTGAAAGTACAAAGTAGCCTAAAAATGTACAAAGAAAATTTAAAATGAGGAACTAGCCAAACATCCATTTTTATCATTTTTTATTATCCTAGAATCTTATTTTCTTCCCCCATATTTGAAAGTCTACACTGTGAAATCAAAATCAAGCTTCAGCTTACTATAACAATATTTTGAGACAAAAACAGCCAGAATTAAACTAAAATGCAATGAAAACAACAGCATTTCATATAAAAATACAAATTCAACTGTCAAAAGAAAATTAAGGAAGCCTAATCAAGATAGGCCTGGAAATGATGACTTCTGTACAAGTCCAATATGAGGACTACTCTGTTTAGCGTTAAAACCAGTAAGGGTTTTGAAAATGCAATTTATAAGTTCATCTATATAATAATAATAATAATAAAGGCATTTACATGCATTAGAAATTTGATGGTGACAACAAAGAAGTATGCTGAAATGCTAAATACTTTGTCAAAGCTTGTTTATCGAAACACATTTGGAGAATCTGACAAACTTACTTGGCTTCATATGGTAAAAAAAAAAAAAGAAAAAAAAAAAAAAAAAGCATCAAGAAATAAATTATAATTGTTAGCAAGATTTTTTGAAGACAGAAGATGAAGTTGAACAGAGGTTATCAACGGTTAGAAAAGAATTTAATTTGCAAAACTGCTATCAGAAAAAAACTATTTTTAAAACAAAAGTAAAGGTGATATAAAATCTGATAACCACGAAATTCTACAGCTTTTGAATAACTAATTGACAAACTTTTAAAAAGATGAAACAAATTTGACATTCCTTTCACATAGCTTTGCAATGTGATGGACAAGCATATCACAGTACAAAGTCCGAGATCCAGACTCATTGGGACTTCGGCGATTACAGATTTGGGATTTTTCCGAATATTAGATCATCAATTTAAATCTAATAAGATGGCATGCAGAAATTATATAATTAAAATATTAAATCGTGATTTATGAAATAAAGAGCATTTATGATCTAAAAGAGTACTGAAATTTACAAAAAGAAAAAAAAAAGGCTTAATAGTTATTTGTTTTCTAAACATTTCTTTCAATGTAAGTTGTTAAAGTTGCTTAATTTTTTGTGCTAACTTTCTCTTTAATTCTATAAACAGACATAATTTCTTATTCAGTTACAAAGTTCCACTGTCCAAGTTCTGTAATTGTTGTGTCAAGAATTCCGACTAACTTGTCAATCGAAATTTTTTTCATTTTCAGTAACCTTTCTATCACTTTTTTAGTATCGGTAACAGCATTTTCAGGACCTACAAGCATAACTACAGATTTAGTCATCCGTTAATTGACTGATGATTGGAGCATTGCCATCGCAATGAAAACATGCTGTCATAGTATCCTCATTTATTACCACTTCTCCACATTTCTTTATAAAATCCATTCATCTTCATCATCCTCACCATGAAATATGGTAGCTGGCTCTAAATTATGCCCAGCACTTTTTAAAGTATCTGGAGACACATCCTCCCACGATCTTGCAATGCTCTATACAGCAGATTTTATGCTAAAATATTTAAAAAATGCATTATTGGCTACATATCATGAGATTGGCGATGAAAGACAGGTAGTTCCGCTAAACTTTGTCTTGCTTCTATCGCGTACTGAATTAAGCCTGAATTGTATTAGTTATTCATTATGCCTACATCTATTTCTTGCACATGCTTAAGGCATTTCTTAAATAAAATAAACTCTAACATATACTTAAAAAGGCTTATCTACTAGATACTGCCTGATGCAGTCTCTGCGGGTCCTAAATTTTGCTACAAAGCACCTTTAAGTTCTAAATTGTTGCCGCCCCTAAACTTTGGATCTCAATGCTTTCCATAAATTATAAAAATTCTGTCATCTCTTAATTTTGCCACTCAGTGCTTCTCAAAATTGCAAAAATTTTGTCCTCCCT
This sequence comes from Stegodyphus mimosarum, assembly GCA_000611955.2. Classification (NCBI taxonomy): domain Eukaryota; kingdom Metazoa; phylum Arthropoda; class Arachnida; order Araneae; family Eresidae; genus Stegodyphus; species Stegodyphus mimosarum. The sequence goes on from KK122533.1 coordinate 212,375, forward strand.
AAATTCTGCCATCCAGTGCGGCCATACAAGCTCTGACGCCGGTTCTGAGTTTACGTGAATAACATATCAGTTGTTCTTCTCTCAAATAGCACTAAATGTAAGTTTTTAGCTTATGAGTTTCATTAAAAAAAATCTATTTTTAGCATAGAAATTTTTGTTAAATTTTTCCTCATCAACGTTTCTTAGCGCATTTAACTGAAATCTGTACTCATCACCAAGCATAATGTTAGCATAAATGGTTGCCTTACAATTGTTATTCAATTACTAATGTATATATATAAAAAAAAAGTTTAGACATCGCTACACGCTAAACTAAAAAAAAAAAGTTTAGACATGAGTCATTACTCAAGTTGTCATGCAATGTGGTGATGAAAACAAAATATTATAAAAAAATGATTCGCCAGATCGGCGTCAGGGATATAAAATACTAGTAGGTGTACGTTCCTATGCAGAATTTTTCGGTTTTTGAGATGTATGCCTAGCAGATACGCAGCTACAGAACCAAATTACTTATCTTACAAATTTATGCTTAAATGATTTATTCTTCATTAACGAGGTACTTTATTTAGTGCCTATGTGTAATTAAAAACAGGGACTATCCACATGCTTTATTATGGAAGGAAAAACCAAATGTGCATACGTAATGCACAGCAAAAAAAAGTTTACGGTTTTGAGGACCGGATTTTAGATCATTCCGGATACTGGGCATGTGGATCTCGAACTTTGTACTGTAGTGTATTTTCCAAGAAGGTAGTGAGTTTTTCAAAAAATCCAAATTTTTATACAAAGGATTTTTGTTTCCTTAAGTGAAATCATAATTTGAAGAATGTGAATTGGGTAGAGAGATAGATATCATTAGATAAAAAGAAATATATTTAATTTCAGAAAAGTGGAAACTTTAGATATTTAATTGCAGGTTATTTATCTAAAGCCCACACAATTTTTTTTAATGCTTATAAATGTGTGAACCAACATTATTTGTTTATGGGTCCTAGCAAGAGAAAAAAGGTGTACAAGACCAAAAAAGGCAAAAGAAAAATCTACATACTGATCATTCAAACAAGTACTGTAGAATCAGTACTGGATAAAAAAATATAATTGATACCATTTAATACATGGATTTAAAAAGAAACTAGATGGCATGAAAAACATGATAAGTACTGTAGTCATTTATTTATGTATAACTTTGCTTAAACTTTTTTTTATATTTATGTACATGCATTGTCTCTCTCTCTTTTTTTAAATCTGAACTGAATTTCAGTTAAGATAGGTGATAACAGATATTCAACTCACTTACCATTCCATAATGGAGATAGCAAAAATAGAGCAAATAATTATGGGGGAAAAACTACAGCATTTTGATAAAGGCTTGCAATAAGAATTCAAGTGCTGCCTTTGTTTCCCTTATATCATATTCTGGTCAATTATTCCACAAAATAGTAGTTGCTCTAAGCAGATAAATTGCGATCATTGCTTAAATTGGCAGCTTTTAAAACTTTTTCAAGTTGCAGCCCTTTACACATGGCAACACATGCTTGTTCTTGGCTATGCACAACAATCTTAACTACTGGTATTAGAAGGACTATCACTTTAATTGATTTACACAGTAATATGCATAAAATATATGCATTTTATTTACATAAAAGAAACAGAAACTGACAATTAAAAAAAATAATACGCAGTTAAAAAAATAACCCAAGCTCTATATTCAACATTAATCTCATGCAGTTGAGTTGTATTTGGGAACTATTTGGAAAAGGAATCAGGTTGGAAAATAAATAAATAAATAAGTAAATAAATAATAATGAAATATACGCATTTTGCATAATAATAAGTTTTTACACTTAAAGAGAACTGTAAAATATATTTATGCGGGTTTTCTTAATTTAATGAATTGGCTTTTCTAAGATACTATTACCCCCCCCCCTCCAAAAAAAAAAGAGAGAGAGAGAAAACTGATGATGTCAAGAAAATTTACAGCTATATATAAAATTTTTTTACCACTTTTCTTGTCTTTTATATGCTTATACACATATCATCTTTTTCTGAAAATTAATTTATTTTAGTAGTTTTAAATTTAACTTCATAGTATAAAATTGGCCAAGAGCCTACCTCTTTTATATCATTCAGGAGAGCACTTGTTTCCAGTATGTTAATTTGTTTAGTTTTTCCCTCAGCGTAGTATTCTTTACTTTCACCATAAAAGCCTTCTTTATTTTCAGTTTCTCCCATTGTTATCATTTTACACTGCAACTATTTCCTTTAGTGAAAATATCAAGACATCAGTCTTTTTAAGAAGCCTTTTGATTGATTTTGATCACCAGCCATATTATGCATTAAAAGAAGACCCACTGATAATAATGATGATGAATTCTTTCTTTAGTGATTAAGCAGTTTAATGAGATTAATAGCATACAGCTGAGACTTTTTTTCAATTGTAGTTCTGCTGTGTCAAAAATCTGCATTTTTAGTCACCTGAATCTGTGTCAGTTGTGCCATTTGCATCTGCTATTGCATCTTCTCTTGTATTGCTCTGAAGTTTTACTGCACACACAGCTCTGGTGATAACTAGGCATATAGCAGCAGTAGTCCTAAAATTTTTACTTGACATCCAAGTGCTGTATTTTAACCATTTATAGAAACTTTAACCATTATATTATTTCAACATCAATACTGATTTCAGAATTCACTGATATGGTAATGCCATTCTGAAATTTCCTTGAGGCTAAAACTTATTATCTTCAAGGAAAACTCATCACCTTTTATCTATGAACTAATTTTTAAATGTCCAAAACCAAACTCGATATTTTAATACATTTATCATTAAAAAGCTAGCTCTGATTTCAGAATTCATTGATATTTCCACAGCATTTTGAACCTTCTAAGATTATAAAATTCTTATTCATTATTAATCATTATAGGCAACATTTGAAACTGCTGTATTTAAAATGAGTATTCAAGAATTCCGGATTCATTACTTTAAAATCTAAAATATTCTCATTTTAGTTATGAAAACATCTTCATACTGACCAAAATGTCAAAAGTCAGATACATATGATAATAACATTCTGAAGTTTCCTTGATGTTGCCATCAAGGAAATTTCATTACCTTTCATCTACAAGTTAGCTTTTAAAATTTCGAAATCAATCTTGATATTTTAATACATTTATCGTTAAAACACCAGGCTGAATTTCAGAATTCATTCATATCTTGATATTTTAATAGCATTTTGTAGTTTCCTTGATTATAAAATTCTTATTAATATCATTCATTATTGATGATATCATTTCAAACTGCTGTATTTAATATAAATATTCTGGAATTCCAGATTTTTTACTTTAAAATATTCTCATTTTAGTTATGGAAGTGTATCTCCATATTGACCAAAATGTCAAATGTCAGATACATAGGTAATGCCATTTTGAAGTTTCCTTGACGCTAAAATTCATTACCATCAAGGAAAATTCATTACCTTTCATCTATGAGTTAGTCTTAAGTTCCAAAACCAGGCTTGATTTTCAATGCATTTATCATTAAAACACCAGGCCTGATTTCAGAATTCATTTATATTTTAACAGCATTTTGAAGTTTCCTTGATTATAAAATTCTTATTAATATTATTCATTATTGATGATAAGATTTCAAACTGCTGTATTTAATATGAGTATTCTAGAATTCCAGATTTATTACTCTAAAATCTAAAACATTCTCATTTTAGTTATGAAAGTGTATCTTCATACTGACAAAAATGTCAAAAGTCAGATACATATGATAATGCCATTTTGAAGTTTCCTTGACGCTAAAATTCATTATCATCAAGGAAAATTCTTTATCTTTTATTTAAGAATTAGCTTGTTAAATTCCAAAACCAGGCTTGATTTTTGAATGCATTTATCATTAAAACACCAGGCCTGATTTCAGAATTTATTGATATTTTAACAGCATTTTGAAGTTTCCTTGATTATAAAACTCTTATTGCTATCATTCATTATTGATAACATTTCAAACTGCTGTATTTAATAAGAGTATTCTAGAATTCCAAATATTCATTAAAGTATAAAATATTCTCATTTCAGTGATGAAAATGTTTTTTTTTTTTTTTAATATTGATCGAAATGTCAAAAGTGAGCACACATATGGTATTGCCATTTTGAAGCTTCCTTTAAGTTAAAATACAATATCATTAAGGAAAATTCGATACCTTTCATCCGTGATTCTGTTTTTAAATTCCAAAACCAATCTTGATATTTTAATACATTTATCATTAAAACACCAGGCTTGATTTCAGAATTCATTGATATCTTAATAGTATTTTGAAGTTTCCTTGATTATAAAATTCTTATTAATATCATTCATTATTGATGATAACATTTCAAACTGCTGTATTTAATATGAATATTCTAGAATTCTGGGATTCATAACTTTAAAAATTTTAAATATTCTCCTTTCAGTTATGAAAATGTATCTTCATATTGACCAAAAAGTCAAAAGTTGGATACATATATAAACATACTTCATCAGGAGATATGATAAGCTTGAAATTCAGCAGGTCATCTGGTTCAGGGAATTCCATTTTGCAAGTCTTTGGAAGATTAAGTTCATTGATATCTGTAAGAAAATAACAGCATATGAATATTATGTTAAGAAACAGTTATTATTTAAAAGATTTATAAAACATAAGCTACAAATAAGTTTCACCCATTAGATGGTAACATAGCCATGAGATCTGGGGTCTTCCCAGAAAAGTATCTGTAATATAAAAATGATTCTGCTTATTTAACCCAACACTGATGTTATTGACCAAAGAAGCTGATTGTAATTGCAAATTGTACTGCTATCAAAGTCTTTCTTAGAGAAATAAACAAATAGCTGTAGCTTTATTACATTTACTGTTATTATGTTACTGCTGTAGCTATATTTCATATTATATTTGAAAATGAGAATAGTTGGTTTTCTTGAAAATGAGCTACTGATACAACTGATGCATAATCAGAGATTGAATAATAACCTTAGCATTTAATCAAATTGAAAGTCAAGAACAGCAATAACATCAAATAAAAAAAAAGAATTTAATACCTGAGAAAACAAACATTCTCACAGTAAAATATTAAGCTGCCAGAGTGTAAGGTATACGGATGGCTGGAGATCAAATCATGGGCGAGACACTAACAGTTAGTTTGTCAAAGGAATCAATGTCAGAAAGCACAAAACTGCGGTAAAATACCTTTAAGTGCAGAATTTCATCCAGTACTTGCACAAGGAACTAGTGCAACAGAAATTCAGTACACTAAAATACATTCCAAATAACTTGTGCCTAGAGATCTTTTCAGTGAATATATTCCTTCTTACACTACACTCATTTTTTGTGCAATCACAGATTCAGATATGGCTTTCTTTTTGGCTTCTGTCCTTCAGATGCAGATATTTTATCCATCTGTCATCAGCAGGTTATTTACATTTTTTCAATCTTTTTTGGCTTTGTTTCCTGGTAACATATACAAAGTTTCTCATACATAATTTAGATTTCACTTTCAATGAAAGAAAATCAAATTTACATGCTATACAATTCAGCTTTTTTCTTAAACTCTACTCACTGGTGTTACTGCTCTAGCTATAACCGAATACTAAAATAATGTTCATAATTTCTAACTGTGCTTCAGTTACATCAATAACCCTTCTTTTCTAATCCTCTGAGGAATGCAGTTCTTTTGATTTGTTCATGAAAAGCAGTGTTTAAAAAGCATTTATTTATTAGATTTTCACAATTACTTATTCTTTGTTTTTATGACTTTTCATTCACTAGAATGATGGTAATTTCATTACACACACATCGAAAAAAAATTAAATTAAAAAAAGGGGGGGAAGAAACAAAAAGAAGAATAAGTATTTTAAATGACAAGGTAGACTTTTCATTCACTAGAATGATGGTAATTTCATTACACACACATCGAAAAAAAATTAAATTAAAAAAAGGGGGGGGAAGAAACAAAAAGAAGAATAAGTATTTTAAATGACAAGGTAATATATGCCATGCAACAATAAATGTCATGACTGCGCAAAGTCACTCAAAAAAGCTGAAATGAAAGGAAAAGTCTCATGTTAAATCAAAACCTATCTGATACATTTAAAACATTTAGGCAAGTCAATCACATATAGAGACCGTAAACTAAGAATCTTAGAATATTTTAGAGAAAACACAAATAATAAATTATAAGAACTTTGTAGCTTAATAGGCCATAACATGCATAATGTAAAAATAACTTTTACATGTACTAAGAAACCAAAAGATTAATGTGACTACTTGATAACCCTATTTATTTTACTGTTCTGAACAGAAACAGAACCCACAATATCTTGAAGTATACCTGGCACTACTGTTTTATTTAAACTATAATTTTCTCAAAACTGAACAATTTTCAGAATGTTCCACTAGTAGGTCCAAATAAAATTTTATTTCCTCATCTTCATATTAAATTAGAGTTGGTGAAAGTTTGCATTAGAACCTTGGGACAAAATAAGAAACTTTTCTGATTATCCACAACCCCACCCAAAAAGTCTTCTAATATGCAAAAGACAGCACACTTTTTAAAAATTGACTGAGAATTCCATAAAAAGTAATGAATCAAAATTTAAAAAGCAAGAACACATTTGTAATAAAACACTTTTTAAGAAATACTTATGGCATTTTTTTTGGAGGGGTCTGTGTTGCTTTCTCCATGCATACAGCAATCCTTTTTCACTTCTCTACATTCAAATTACAATTCCTTATACAAAAAAAAAAAAAAAAAAAAAAAAAAAAAAAAAGAACCAACAAAAAAAAAAAAAACAAAAAAAAAGAACTTAAAAAAAAAAAAAAAAAAAAAAAAAAAAAAAGTGCTCATCATAAAAACAAACACATCAGAAAAGTGAATTTGAAGAAGCAAGTAGTCGAATTTGAAGACGGCAGTCCACTTTTATATGCTGCGAGCGTGCATCTTTGGTTGCCGTATAAATATATTTGGGCAACACCATGGGTCCCCTATTTCAATACCAGGTTGATGCGTACACTGATCGCAGTGCCAATTTGTGCTGCAATGCTGAGAATTCTGCAATTCTCTGATTTAAAGTGAATTTGAAGAAGCAAGTAGTCGAATTTGAAGACGGCAGTCCACTTTTATATGCTGCGAGCGTGCATCTTTGGTTGCCGTATAAATATATTTGGGCAACACCATGGGTCCCCTATTTCAATACCAGGTTGATGCGTACACTGATCGCAGTGCCAATTTGTGCTGCAATGCTGAGAATTCTGCAATTCTCTGATTTTTTCTTAATCACAGTGCACATGGATAAAAGACCAGGAAAAAGGTTAAGTGTTTTATTAAGAATGTTTGTTGCATTTTCAATGTTTGCATGCAATTTTTAGCATTTCATTATGGATGTTCCTTGTATTTTTCATTTCATTAATAGTTTGTGTAATTTTCAGTGCACTACTGTTTATAGAATGGCTACTGTTTTCCACATGTTAAGTTGGCAAAAAATTAGTTGTGGGAGGGTTTGGCAGATAATGTACGCATATGAAAAATTTTTACATGAAATATTTCTCAAGTGCCACTTATTTTGATAGTAAAAGTCACCTATTAATCATAAAAGACGTATGCATATGCAAGTTAAGCATAACTAACTCTTCCCTTGCATTGTAATTTTATTATATGCTGCACACGTGGTATGTTAATATTTCTCGCGTCAAAAAATAAATGTATGAATTCACATACAATACACATCTAGAGAAGAAAACTACATAGCAGACATACCGTCAAGAACCGAAACCATCGCTACTCCAGATCCAAGTGATTATACAGTTATTGCACACTGCCAGAAGGATGAAAGGCTCAAGATTCTTAAATCAAATTCCAGTTTAAAAATAACACAAATTCCTATCACAGATAGTAATAAGAAAATTTACTGTGATACTTCCACTAATTTTAACTGGACATACATTTCTAAAGAATCTCGTGAAATAATACTTTTCTCTATACATGATTTATCCCATCCTGGAATTCATGCAACAATGATGCTGGTGACAAAAAAAAAAAAAAAGCATTTGGCCTGGCATAAACAAAGACTGTCTACTGCATGCCTGGCATGCCAATAAGCTAAAGTTCACAAACATACCCATGCTCTAGCTCTTGAAATCAAAGTTCCAAATCAATATTTCCAGAACTTTAACATCAATATTCTTGGCCCTTTACCATCTTGCAAAGGTTTTAGGTTATCTGCTTACTGTCATCAATAGGTTTACTCAGCAGATTGAGCTGTTCCTTTGGAAGACCAAAGTTCACAAACATACCCATGCTCTAGCTCTTGAAATCAAAGTTCCAAATCAATATTTCAAGAACTTTAACATCAATATTCTTGGCCCTTTACCAACTTGCAAAGGTTTTAAGTTATCTGCTTACTGTCATCAATAGGTTTACTCAGCAGATCAAGCTGTTCCTTTGGAAGATCCAATCGCAAATGCCCTTCTAGCAACTTGTACTTTCAGATTTGGAATACCAGAGAAGATAACATTGGACCAAGATGGAAAGTTTGAAAGCCAACTCTTCCAATCCTTGAGCAAATACTCAGGTTTCAAAGCCAACACCATCTCATCTTATCACCCACAATCTAATGGTTTAATCAAATACCAACATCAAACTTTGAAAAACAGCCTGAAATCCCACCTTAAAATGTCAAATTCTTGGACTTATGTTCTACCTTTAATTCATTTTGGCATTCGATCTCCCATTAAAGAAGATTTG
>KK122533.1:230782-258159 GCA_000611955.2 Stegodyphus mimosarum
CTGGCTTTTAAGCTTTCAACAGTGCAGAAAGCGATCGAAATTGGAAATCGTGCTGCGGCTAAAGAATTTCAAGTTGACGAGCGATGCATTCAGCCGTGGAAGTTTGAACAAAAAGAATTAGAGAATAAAGCCTAAGAATAAATGATCTCATCGAACTGGTGTCATAGCCTGGCCTATTGTTTGTTATTATGTCTATGCGATGTCATTATTATGTCTGGCCTATTGTTATTGAACTGGTGTTATAGTTTGACAGCAACTATTGAGGAACCCCAATCAGAATTAAGTTCCACTTCTCTTCATAGTTTCAAAAGTCTAAAATTTTTACAGTGTAACTTACAAAGATCCATAGTTGCAATAAATCATATGAAAACAAAACGAAAGCTCACGGAAGCAAATGGAAGCTCAGAAGATGACCACAAGCAACAACTAATCCTGCTATGCATTGTGACCTATTTGTTTACTATAAAAAATCACAAGCCACCTTTAAACGAAAAATCACAACTGCCAAGTAAGATTCCTGGCTCCAATTCTGCACAAAAACAGTTGATACCTACAGGACGGTTTTAAAAATTGCCACAGATAAGATCTTCAGACCCACAGTTCTACTAGCAGAAATACTCCCAATAGCTGAGTCACCAACAGATGCAATAAAATCTGTTCTTTCTTCCCTTTTCAGGACTGATCCACCAGCCGATGACACAGCACAGCAATCAAAAATGAGAGCCAAATTTAATAAATACGATTCACATAAGCACAGGGATATTCATACTCATCAACTAGATAAGTAATCGTTGTATAAACCTTTTTACATATTTATTTATTATTTATATTTATTTATTCATTTTTTTATTTTTATTTTTTATTTAATTTATTTTTGTTTTGTTGTTTATTAGATTAAGTATTTGTAAATTTTAATCAGTACCTTTGTTTTTATTATATTAAGTATCGGCATATAATTCTGAATTATATGTAGCATACTAACGCAAGTTGTCTTTGTTTATGAAATACTGCTACTATACGTACTCTCTGATTTTGTTAAAAAAATACAGCCCTACTCTTGTGGTAGCCTTGTGGCTGCTGTATCGTACTTAATCTCCCACTGAGCAGGCATTATTCTGTTTGGTATACACCGTAGGTCAGAAGCCTGCTGAGTGGTGATAAATAAATAAATATCCTTGTCTGTTTTGAAAGACAGTTTAGATGAAGTGGATTATCAGAATCAACACTTAGAATTTGCTTTCAAGCAAAAATAATTGCTCGACAAATGGGCATTAAAAATTTTGTTGGAGGACCTAATTGGTGTTTCAGGTTTGATGAAAGAAGACAAAGAAATTATCTGTCAGGACCAAAATAACAGTTGGACAAGAACTTCTTCTGGACTGGCTTGAAAAAAAGATACCTTTTTTGGAGTACACATCTAAAAAAATTAAAGAAGAAAATTAAAAAAAAAAAAAGGCAAATAATTAATATGGATGAAGTGCCTGTTACTTTTGACTGTCCTCCGAGCAGAACTATTCATTTAATAGGTGAAAAACCTATTTTAGTGTTAACAACCGGAAATGAAAACCCTCCTAGTGTTTTTGGTTGTGCTGACAATGGAGAGAAGTTAACCCCTTTGATAATTTTCAAACAAAAAACAATTCCGAAAGGTAACTTCCCTAAAGGAGTTATTATTTGCGCCAACGAAAAAGGATGGATATGTGAAGTGGTGTTGTTTTGGCTGAGAAAAATTTATCAAAAAAGGAAAGGTACTTTTTCCTAATCCCGAGGACTCACTGTTCTGGATTCAGTGCGACCCATTTAACGGATATGGTAGGTTCCGAAGCAAAAAAACTTAGCACCAATGTATCAGTGATACCAGGTGGGCTTACAAAAATTTTACAGCCACTGGATCTAACTATCAATAGAATTTTCAAGCATAAACTACAAAAGCAGTGGAAGAAATGGCTGCAAAGTGGACTCCATTCCTTAACAAATTCCAGACGAATCAGAAAAGCTTCATATGACGAGGCTACCTTATGGATCAATAAAGCACGGCAATCAGTCTGAGCTGATACGATCGTATCAGCTTTCATTAAATCAGAAATCATCGAAAAAGAAAATGAGAGTGAGGATAGTGACGTTGAAAGAAGTAATTTAGAACAGAATGATGAAATTGACGTTTATGGTCATTTGTTAAATTCAATTAATTCTGGCATTGATGAGTTGGATTTTGAAGGTTTTCTATGAATAAATGTAGTTTAATTTAATTAAAAAATTCTGTTTGTTTATCCAATTTACGTATGCTTTTTCATAATATGGTAATAAATGAAGTTTACTGAACCTGTAAAAATAATATATATTAGAAATCATTAGAGTTCGTTTTCGGCAAGTTCAAGGTAAAATGTTTCTTCCGTACTTATTTATATATTACTGATTATACTTATGTTGTAAATGTCATAAAATGTTATCGATGATGATTACATCAATATGGCATTGAATTACTGAATAAATGAATATTAAGTGCCATGTTTCGAAATACTTTGCTGCAGGATATACAGCAGTGCGGCTTATCCAATGAACTTTTAATTTTTTTTAGTCAATTATCATGTGTGTATCATAGTATATGCGAGGGTAGCTGATCTACTCGAAATTACAGTACTTAGAAAATCAAAATTAATGTTGCTAAATATGCTGCCATGATATTTACATACTCCAGATTCCCATATCCTTCCATTAATTTAAAGGTTTTTGATGACTATGTTTCCTGGTCAAATTCATATAAGCATCTATGAGTGATACTTGATTCAAAATTACTCTGGCACCTTCATATTGATCATACACTCAGCAAAGTAAAGAGTCTCAGATCCCAACTTCCCCCCACCTCATATCTCGAAAGAGCCATCTGTCAGTTAAAATCAAAGCACTCTACACTTCAATAATCCGACCAATTTTTATGTATGCATGCACCATTTGGGGCACTACTGCAAAAACTCATGTCAAAAAATTACAAACCTTACAAAGCAAGATCTATGTTTAGTCCTTAACGTCCGTACTGATGGGATTCATTCGGACCTTAACATTAAATCAATTGATATTATTAAAATACATAATCAAAATTTATTCCTCAAAATTGAACAGATTGATAACCGTGCACTTCAACAACTTCCAGCTTACGACCCTGATATTCGCAGCTCACAAAAGCGACCTCGCTCCATCACTGGACGAGAATGAATACAAAATCTACCCCCCAGCCAAAAGGAAAAGACATGCCCCTCTCTTCTCAGTTCCAGTGCCTGCACCATGAACGAAGGATGGAACTATGTCACTGCAGCCATATAACTGCTTCACCTAAAACTGCTTACATCTGATCATGAATATCTGAAGAGTGACCTCTACAGCAATGTTATCAATCTGTTCGCTTAAAAAATCACATCATGCCCACAGAATTTATTTCTGTCTTGGATATTTCCATGCGTTTACATATAACTATATTGCATTCTGATTATTACTTATAATGTTACTGCATTCTGATTTAGCGCCACACACCAATAAGCCACTTAATCTGTAAAATCTTTCCTATCTGCTTTTTGCTATAGTGTTTTATATATGTTAAAAATTACAAAATACTAAAAAATTATAAAATTCAAAAAATTATAAAGTATTGAAACCTATTAAAAAATTTAAACTTTCTGTTCTTTTCATCCTTAAACTTTCTCGAGCCAATTTGGCTCCCTCTAGTGTGCATGAAGGTAACTAGTTATGCATTTTTTCCTGATTTCTGCTCACTAATAAGATATTTTTCTGATGCAAAGGTACGCAGTTTTGAACTATAGGCACTCCGTAAATTCAAATCATTGGCACTGGCCAACTAGCTCTACATACACTAACCAAGACTTCCCTTAGATAGACAGGAGCACATCAAACTCTTCTACTCCTGCCTCCATAAGAGGCTATCAATCATATTTGTGACCAATTGCAGTTGTTCATTAGACACTCAAAAAATTCTAAAAAACTCAACGTGTCCATCAGAAAGCAAGTAACTTGCTTTGTAAATACAGTTTGCAACACAATAGCTGAACAAGAGATATTTTACACTCAGCTACAGGGACAAATCTCAGGCAATATAACAGCGTATGTTACTTCAAAAACCATTGCTCCTACTGCACCTGTTACAGGACTTTCTTCTACTACAAGAGATACACAAAAAAAGATGGACACAAATGAGTTTCCTTTCAATGAAGTTCGAAAGAAAAAGTGCCAAACAAAGCCACTTGGAAAAAAAAAGCAATCTGAACATGTTTTGCTAATTAAGCCCAATGACTCAGATCAAACACCTGAGCAGGTTAGGATACAGTTTACTTCCTAGATAAGCGCAAGAGCCATAGGCATAATGGTTGAAGAAGTTTGTCCTACCCGGGATAAGGAATTTCTGGTGCGGTGCACTGCCGGTGCAACAGTTTTAAATAGTGTTGCTAATCTTTTGTACAATTTACATAGACGAACAATAATATGTATCTTATTCATAAATATTTAAGCTAGTAGTTGACTTATATTTGTGCAAACAATGAAATTTAATATAAAAGATAAAGACATATACCATAATGTACATTAGTATTCCCTCCCCCCCCCAAGTAACACAAGGTTCTGAAATTTTTTTTAATTTTCTCGTTTTTCAAGGCATTTAGAAAGAGTTCCTAATTAAAAAAATGGGGGGAGGATAGGAACAATTTATAAGCAGATGTTGCTGAAACAAAAGCTCTTTAATGGTATGATAGCTAAGGTACACAAGAAGAGTGAGATTCAAGATACAAAGAAGCAAAAATGAAGTCAGCTTATTAGACATTGTAAGTTAATACAGGGCCACTGCCACAGCTCTGCAGTCAGTTCGGCTGCACACTGACAGTCTACACTATGATAAAGCAGTAAATCTATCAGGGAAATATTCAGGATTCCAGGCTCATATTAAATGCTACATTCTGAGTACACTCTTACATTAATCATTCTTTAAATTTAGTATTTAATTTTGCTGCATAAAGTTGTAACACCATTGTTTAATAATTTAAGTTCTTACAAAAATTATTTGCATTTTTTTCTGCATCTGTTCATTAATGACAAATTTTGAATAGAACGCTGGAAAAGTATGAAAATAATTTAACAATAAAAACAATATCCAATATGAGATGTTCCACAAGAGAAAATGATGCACTGGCATTAAAACTTGGTTACAACCTATATAAGCTTTATCTGACATCTTTGCTTCAGATTTAGAAAGAAAAAGTACTAAAAAAGGTACAGATATGATACGATAATCATGGCAATAGTCTGGAACATCACTTCACAGGGAATGAATGCTATTAGCAAATAGCTACAATCAACTGACAGCACCCTGCTTAAAAGACCATTTTTAGAACAAACCATTTTGGGACCATTTAATATAGGTTTTAAACTTAAACAGTACTTTTTTTAAATGTTCAATCTGACAGTCTTTTTTTTCTGGACTGTAAGTCTGCTTTAAGATCTCAATAATACAAGTTGAAGGAGTTTTGTAAAATTTCCAGGGGTATTGATTTCCATTCCTCTTCTTATACTTTCCAAAGTCCATCTATTACAGTAGGTTTACACTTAGAAAGAGCTCTTTTCAAGAGGCGAAAAGCACAATACTAGTTCACAGGTGAAACGATAAGGAACTTTGCAGGAATACAATGAAAAGTTATATGTGCAATATCACTATCATTCATTTTTTCAAGGAATGCAGGGGTACTTTTCAAAGTATGACTTGTTTTTGTGATGATGAAGTTTCATTCTTAAAAAATCATTAGGTTAAAGGAAGAGAATTTCTTTTCTAAATATCATACATAATATTTTCTCTTGATAGTACCTTCAGTTGATTTTAACATTTTTCCCATTCTTCTTATTTTTATTTCTCATTGTAGGAGTCACTGCGACAGTCATAAACGCCTCACTGAAACTTTCTTTGCATTGATGGAACCATGTTTGTACATTTTTTTCTGATAGTTTTTGATAATAAACAGATTTTCTTTTTGTTGCAGTAATTTAGGTAAACCCATGCTTCATCAAAGATCCCAAAGTTTTTCCATTTATCTCCTGCTAAATAATTTTCACACAAGGTTCTACAAACCATTCTACATTGAGCAACATGCCACGGCAAAAGCTGGTGAACATTATGTTTTTCAGCTTTTCTAAATTGGTTTACTGTTTTATTTATTGTTGCTACAGACATATCTAAAGACTTAGCAACTGCTTTCTGCATCAGCCGATTTTCTCTTGTTAACAAGGATTTAATTTAACATTAGAAATAACATGTACCTTTTTGAAGTATTCATTTGATCTTTTTTTCCATGTGAAAGTAATAATTGATGGTTTTTTCCTTACCAATTAATAATGTTGCTTATTTTCTCTTAGAAATTTTATTACCATGCATTTCATGATATTTTTAAAATATGGAATAGGAATACTTCTCTTCGGAAAGTGCAAAAATTTATCCTTCAATTCACAGCTCGTTTATATGTGACATTTTGAAAGAAAATAAATTTAAAGAAGTAGACGGTATTTCTCATTTTAAATAATAAGCTGTTGCCAGAAATTTTTACTCCAAATAATTTTAAAATTCTTTACCAACATTTTTCTAAAAATGTATAAACACCCTCTGTGTGTCATACTGCAAGAGAAATGTCAAACTTTGTGTAATGTAGAAATTAGGTACTGTTCTGTTATCAGGATCAGGTCCAGAAATGTATGCATGGATGGATGTGTTCATGTATGCATGTATATACTATGTATATACATATATATGAACATGCATACATACATACACTTCTGAATCCAGTACTGATAATAGAAGAGTACCACAAATTATTTGCTTATTTATTTACCTTTTAGTATTACAGTTTCCAATATAAAAAGAAAGATCTTATTTTGTCCCTAAAAAAAAAACTTATTAGGAGGTACGACACCAGAAATCTGAAGAAATATTAAACTGCACGGCTATATACATCGAACAAGAAGCATTAAATAAAATTGATGGTTCAAAAATAATCGCTCAATTTGTTAGAAAGGAGAGTATACAGGTACAAGAATAAGCATAATGTTTATAAATTTGAGGGACTGATTTTGAAGGTTTATATATAAAATCATCTTCTTCAGATGCAGAAGTGTAAATGAATTAGTCCTACAAATACATGAATATTACACTGATTCTTGTTGCTTTAACTCCTCCAATAATCGTTATTTTAACACATAATTAAGTGTATTTATGTAAAATTTAAACACTTTTCTCTTACAAAAACAAAATATTAAGTTTTAATTAAATGCTTCACAAAAAAGGGAAATGAACCAGAAAACATTTTTAAAAAAATCTCATGTGTACACAACATGACTTCCTTGTACGGAATATTAAATTATATGCATTTTCCCCTGCATTTCATTTAAACTTATTTCCCCAAATTTCATTAGAGATATATTTCTTATTCAATTAATTTAGTTCTCACTTCACAACAAGGCAAAAACCTCAAAATATCTTTACTGAAAAATATAAAACACCAAATACAGTTAAAACAATTGAAAAAAACAATTTTTACAATTCAAATTAGAGCTTCTACATGCACAATACTGAAAGTTTACTGTTGATCCCACTTAGCAAAAAAACACTGAAGGTGCGGAAACTGACTAATTCACTGCCCAGCCAAGTTTCAAATGTAAACAAATATGCCTGCTATGGTAAAATAATTAGGCTTAGCCACACTTTAACAACTTTTAAATTGCTGATAATTTTACAATTATTGCATGCAGATTAACTAAAGGCATAAAAACCTTAACCAGAAGATTAGAACAACATAATTCAAGCACTTCTAAAGCAAAAAATTTATCAACATATAAGAAAAAAAAATATGGAGCTCACAGAGATGAGTAACAGAGTGAGTATATACAAATACATGAATACAATACATATTTATATAGTTTTGGTATAGCTGATTGCAACCAAAAAGGGAGGGGCACAATTACATGTTATAGCAGTCCTATACTAAATTTCAACATTCTGAGGCTACTCGTTTTTGAGTTATGTGAGATAAGTACATACAGAAATCATGAAAAAATCTCTTCCGAATCCATTTAAATCCTTTTTACAACCAGTTTTGGAAAAAAGAGTCCTTTATTCTGTCCTTACATACAGATATCACATAAAAACATCATAAAATTGCACTCAATTAACAGTCAAAATGGATATTTTTGTTGAAATATGACAACCGAAAATTTTCACAATTACAATACTTCCTTTACTTCATCCAAGGAAGTAAAAGTCTTTACAATAAAATGATATAAAAGTACAAAATATCATTAAATTACATAAAATAATAAGTAAATTTAATTATGCAGCAGAGTTTATGCAAGAAGCTGCCACATATTATTTTCTTCTTATTACAAAGTTTTAAGGCCGAGAGATGACTTTTTTAAAAAAAGTTCTTACACACAGTTTAAATTCTTCAGAGGTTGCCTATTTAATGAGATTATTAAAACTGAGCTGCTAAGTATAGCCAAAAATGATCCCCATTTCATGAAACAATTTTATATCTAACAAACATTTTCTAGCATCTACCTAAATTTTAAGTTACCTGCAATGCCTCAAATCAAATTGTAACAAATGAGATTCTAATTCTCAGGAACCGAGAGAGAGATGAGTCAAGGTATGATTATGACATGCAAGATGTATTTTCCTTGGAATAAATGAACAAGAAAACAAAAAGAACAAGGGTCTTCGTCAATTAGAGACAAATTTAGCAAAGAGTTTGCTCGAGCCCCCTACATCCTGTCACTGGATATATTTAGTTCTTGAAATTCAATATTCTATGTTCTATTCAGCAATAAATGCTGAATACCTTCTACATGAAAATGACACCCTTTTATCCCTATTTTGAGTTCAGGAAAATTGTTGATACTCATGAAAGCCAAATATGGTGAGAATTCAGAGCTGGATACAAAACGAAGTTGCTGTTTACAAATTTACTTCATTATGTTTTAGACATTTGTCTACAGAGAGGAACCATGTTTAATAATACCTAAGCTACTCATCCCATTTACATTATGGCACTGTCTCTGCAAAGTACTCCAAAAGTAAATAAATAATTCCAAATCAGCAGTGTAGTGAGAACCAGAGAATTTTAGGCACATATTCATGTTTCTATGAGTATATTCTATCACATCTAAAATGAAATACAACTGCAATCCCAGCAAAAAAAGCAGTAAAAGCTTTAGGCCAATTCCAAAATGCCCAGCTGACAGTATAAACCTTTCCAGGAAAAGGTTGATACATAAATACTTCTTGAACATATTAAAAATGACACATGCATAAACAGGACTCTTTGCAGATCATTATTTTTTAGTTTATCCATTATATTTCTCTGTCTGAAGATTTATTACCAGTACCTTTTATAAATATAATATGTATATATAGCTGAATACCTTTCATAATTAGATTATGATTATGAAGTTGAGAATTATTTATGTCATCTTCCCATGTTAAAATGCTTACAGCAGACTTAACTAATATTTAGAGCTAAGTCAACATTATATTCTGAAGAACAAATAAAAACATTTTTCCAATTGGACACAGAATCAATTTCATTTATAGAACAATTTTATCTACCAGTTCTATATGGAAAATAACGTCATTTATTTATAACAACTTGCTGCACATTAGGAGTCAAACACTCAACTATGATAAATGTTACTTTTTTTTTTATTCTGAACTGTATCTTTAACAGAACTATATTTATGTAAACTGTATCTTTAACAGAATTATACATATATGGCATTATTTTGTTAGGAAAACAGAAGGGCCTGTCTCTCTCGCATACCTAATTTCGGATCAGTTTTATTTCAGTCCCAGTTAACTCAAACATGTGAAATCAATGTTTCCATCCACTGATATATATAGCTAACAATTATCAAATTCCTCATAAAATAAGTTTAGAGCATTTTTAACTTGTCATATTTGCATACATAGAAATGAACAAAACAGTATCAAAAAATTTCTTGTTTAAGAAAATCAAAAGAAGTTTCATTAATGACCTACGCAAAAAATAAACTATTTTAACAGGAAATAATGCTTAAAAAAATTAACAACGAATCATTACAAATTTTCAAGAAATTTTATCATCTCAAAATACCTTTTGTTATTCGTAGCTGAGCTGCTGAAGCCCTTTTTTGGTTACTTGCTCTTCCAGGAGTTTCACCATCTTTTTTCTGTTGTTTTAATGAGAATAATTTAATCATATTTAAATTTTAAAATACAAATCATTTAAGACAACACTGCTGGTAAATTCAAAAGATGGTCAACTCCACTACGAAATCTCACACAGCCTGTCACTAAGATCCAGTATTGCCAAAAATACAATCCTTTTTTAACCCTGAAAATAATTCAAGTTCTGTTTTTTGAAAAATCGCAAATATTTGGAACTTTCTCTAATATGTCCAAATTTCTGTTGTTGTTTTTTCTCGCTCTTTTCTGCAAACCGTTGCAAAGTTCCAGATTCAACGTACCATCACAATTCGCTTGGGGTCTCAATGGCAGCTATCACCATAGATATAGTAATACTAATGGCTGGAGCATGCCTAGTCTTTGAACGTGCATTTTGGACTCTTAATGAAACTTGTGGCATCGGCGATGAAAGTGGTACACGTTCTTTTGTGTTTTCTATCTTTTCTGCGATGAATTGGTGAAACACCGGACGACCTAGCTAAGGACAGCTTACCTCCATCGAGTAATAAGAAAAATATCACTTCGAATTAACAACAGTCCTGAAGGAAGAATACAGACTGCAAAGTGGGGATAATCCTGCTCCCCTAATAATTCCTATCTTCCTAGTAATTCGAAGGTAACGGAACGTAATTTGGTGTAAAAGAAACGTACTAAGGACTTTCAGAATTTCCGTGATTTCACTTCTTCAAAGGAAACAGCTCGGTCCAGCAAAATTATTAGCAATTTCACTAGCACTGATGTTAGTAACAAATTTGATATACTAGGCAAAATGAATACTGATGGCGATAGTTGCGTTTCAAACGAAGTTCAGCAGCAAGGCTGCCTCAAGTGGGGATGCAAGTAAGCTAAAAGTTAAGCCATCAGGGTTATTCCTTCACTGAAGTTACACAAAAACTAAAGGACGATACTAAAGCCCAAATTTCGGGTGATTTTCTAAAAATCTTTTCTGACACTCCAGAGGATCACAGAGTATTATCCAAGCATTCCGATGAGACAAAAGTTTAGCATTTCATTGTTAATCTTTAAAACGTTAAACCGATAAAAGTGGTGTTAAAAGGAATCCCTTTGGACTGTCCCTCAAAGGAAGTTAAAGATGAACTTGTCACTCTGTATCTCAATGTACTTAAAGTAGCTCCTATGATTAGATTTAGAACATACATAACTGTCTCTTTATATCAGGCTCAGTGAATTAATAACCCTGGGGTGGACAAAATTTAAGGATTTGGAAATCTTTTGTGTTTTCATATAACTGTTGTACAAGCTAAATGGTGCTGTCGCACGTCAGTGCCATGACTGTCAATATTTCTTTCACTCCTCGGACGAGTGTAAAATCGCTCCAAACTGTGTTAAATGTGCATTGCCTCACAAGAGCTGAGATTGTGAAGCTAAATTGATCTCCAAGACCAGCTGTTGCAATTGCGATAGAGAACATGCAGCTAGCTATAGGAAATGACCGAAAAATCCCATAATTTCTAGGCTGAGATATTTTCAAAATAGCAAGGCAACTGTTTCTGCTCCAGGTGATGAAAAAATTGACTTCCGCACGCAAACCCAGGAAATTCCTGGCTCTCACAAACTCCACATCTGGAAGCGCAACAAATACTATGGAGAAATCATAAAAAATTAAATTGTCTGAGAGGTTTAATTCCTCAAGAAATTACGAAACAGTAGTGACAATATTTCTAATCCCATTACAGACTTTTACGTAGTGATTTCCAAGCTCAAGAAAATAGTTACAGATTTTTATATTCTGGATGTCCCACAAACAGTTACTGATAAATTAAATGATTTAAAACAATTCCATACGCCCGTAGATAAGCTGTTTGTCATTTTTCAGCAGGTTAGATGTTTTATTCAGTGAAAGCTCTCCACGTAGAGACAATTAACTTATTTTCGACATTGTTATATTTTCGATAAATTACTCCGTTGTTGGTGTACTTCCCGTAATTTTTTGTCTTTATTATTTACCTTGTTTGGTTTATTTTATATTCGGAGTATAAATTTATATTATTTTTCGGTAAAACTTTGGTCTATTCTCATGAATTTTGTATATTTGGTTACAATTGGGTAGATGCCTTAGTAACTCACACTTATTTTTGTACCTACACTGTTATATCCTACTATGTATGCTGCTACATGTTTCTAAATTTGATTTCCTATGTAATTCAGGAGCTTGACGTCTTTGCTTATAGTTTTTTTATGCACTCTACCTTTTAATAGTCTTTGATTTACTATTCCTTAACATCTCTGCTCTAGTTGGTTGCTATGCTAGTAAGCAAATTACTTTTTGATGGAAGTATGTCACCGTAGACCAGTTACTCCACAGTTTGTCAGAGAAGTCAAGCACCTAAGATTGATTTTTCGTTCTGCGGGCAGAAAGACTTAGCGGGTGCCTGTCTACTTTGTCGGTCTGTTTGTCTGTCATGGGGGTGCTATCATCATTTATAGAATTATTAAACAAATTCTGACTATAATTGTGACCTAAATTATAGTCAGAATTTGCTTAATAATTTGGCATTTAGCAGTTTCCCGAGGCGATAAAAAATCGTCATTATTACCTCTTTCACAGACACGTTTTTTAAAGTTCTTATTACACAATTTAATTTTTTTAACGCTTTTAATACCAGAATTTGAGGATTTCTCATTTAAACATGCAATTCCATTTTTAAGAGTTTCAGAGAATATTGTATGACCATTATCACTAGAGTTAGTACCAAAACATTGGGCAGCAGCGATACAAGTATAATGAAAGATGCAGTTTGTGCGCAAAATTCATGGCAGTATTTAAAGCCGTTGTTCCACAGATGAAATCTGCTTCTTTTCAATACGGCGATGAGCCTCTAAATCCACTTGTATGTTATCTTGCAGGAATTTTTTAGACAATTCTCGAAGATTCTTTTCATACCCTTTCAGGCTGGAAAGGAAATTTAACGTATGGACGAAGCCCATTTCATCAAAGTTCTCCTTGCGAAGAAAGTTTTCTAAGCTTTTGTATTTTCGAGCTAAAATTTGCCTGAAATCATTTTACTCATTAAAATATACTATACAAGATGACTCACATATAAGACCTAAATTTTCTTATTGTGAGTAAGCTTAAGATATACACTGTAAAACTTAAAATATAGGAGGAACAAAAAATGGATTGCTGAAAAATTATGTAAAAAATATTAACATTAGTTAAAGTAGAAGAGAAACACGCCAATGTGACAATCAAATTCGCTAAAAACAACCTTGTATTTGGCGTACATTCACTAAAACCACTCAATCGATTTCGAGGGCAGCTACAGGTCCCTCCTCATCAGGAGAACAAAATATCTAGAAAAGATAGATAGATTTCTAGATATTTTGTTCTCCTGATGAGGAGAGACCTGTAGCTGCCCTCGAAATCGATTGAGTGTTTTTAGTGAATGTACGCCAAATGCAAGGTTGTTTTTAGCGAATTTGATTAACATTAGTTATCGATTAATTATAAAAATATGGCTCGGCTTCCTGGAAGATATTGATTTGAAGTGTATAAAAATTGTCTATCTTTTCACAGTATTTAAAGTTAAATATTATTTTATATGTGCCCATTTTCTAATTACAAATGATTAAATAAGTGGGGTTTTGGAAAGATTTTTTTGTCAAGCACACTTTCTTTTATTTGTTCTAAAAACATCACGACTAATTCTTTTTATGAAAACTACATGTCCAGAAAAAGAAGTTTTCAGAGCACAAAACGTTGTAAAATAGTAAACATCCAGAAATAAATGTCAAGAGTAACTACTTGTTTAATACACGTGTAGATCATATGACCGAAAATGTGAATGCGATTGATTAGTACACACATGAAATTGAGATCCAAAAATAATTGTCCTACATTTTGTCATAAATACTTTACTTTTAATACTAATTTAACTATATAACAAGGCCAATTGCTTTTATTTCTAATGCCAAGTTGCAAGACAACTGAACATAAAATAAAATACAAAACAAAGACGAGAAAATTAGCATCAGTACATAAACTTAGGGTGTTACTCGCCACCCAGTAGCTCTCCCAAATAGAAATACGAGAAAGAGCAGGGCATTTGTTTAGATGGGGCAGGTCCACGTCCTCCTTAAGATTGCATACGGGGCAAAGAGAGCCATTCGTTGAAGGTGCTTACGAAGGCAGTTATGGTCAAATACAAGACGGAGCAATGCGATAGATTTCTTTCTAGGCCATTTCGGTTCTTCAAGAATCTGCCTAAACCATGATTTATTTCTATTTATATCTGCAAATTTTTGGAAAAAGAAGTCCACCAGGGCTTTCCTAACTATCGACTTAATGGAATTGTAGGGAAGACCAGGTTATGATGTTTGAAGGACAGAAGCTTTCTTCTTAGCCAAAAAATCGGCGGCCTCATTAGCCTGAACTCTACAATGGACAACATTCCATTGAAGTAGAACCTCTTTGTCATTATTTGAGTGCCAGTTAAGAAGATCAACGTAGACAACAAATGCGGAAGAATGGAAACCACTCTGTAAGTCAATAACTTGAAGAGCCGCTCTGGAATCTGATAAGAAACCCGCCTTTCAAAAAAGCCTCAGAAGAGTCTGTAGTTGTATCAGAGCTCAGTGGATGGTCGCAATTTCATCTTCAAGAGCAGCTGCATATGGGCCAATGGGCTGTATAAAGAAAATAACTCACAATGAACATCTGCAACGAAGTTAGTGAAATCACCCATTCTGGAATCATCAGCATGCATTCGCAATCATTCTTCTTCCGGGTACCAAGAATTTATAGTTTCATATGCCGAAGCTTTGAGCATATTTTCATTAGTCTCGGTTTTGAACACCTCTTGCTCAAGTCTGAGGCGGATGGAGAAACCCTTGTTTTCATTAGGTTTATGTGGTAGTTATTAATGTTCAACCTCGAAATTTAGACTCAAACTTGAAACTTGAAACACTTCATAAACTTCCTGGATAACACCACGTTATGTCTTCGGATTTTGCTCAGGCCGAAAAGAAACCTCATCCCAAAGGGACAGGCATCCCCGGGTTCTGATAATTTTTTCCAGGAGAAGTACAGCACTTTCCTCGATAATCACACTAAATGGTTTGTTATTGAGAATTTGCTTAGAGGAAGTGATTAACAGTTCACAACAATATGCCAAAATGGATAAAATATAGATATTATAAGTGTGTTTAGAGTAGTTCTTGAGCAAACGCACTTGGAACCTGCTAAAATCCTTAACAAAGAGAGTCTTCTCGAAGCTCGACGTATTATATCCTCTGCGTGTGATCTCTAGGAACTTTTTCTACTGAGGTTTACACCCAATTACTTGAAATTTTCAGTAATCGGGATTAAATGTCTTTCGTAAAAAAGCCATGGAAGGAAGGATTGGTGGGTCGGGGGAAGGACTCAACGTAAGTCCTATGAAGGTTTACTGCATGTTATTTAACTGGGTTTAGTTTTCTATGATTAGTAGCGTTGTATTCAGAATGGAGTTGATACTATGCTCTGCAGTGTATTTGGGAAACACTGGCCATATGACTAAATAAAACAAGACATCTGTTTGTTCTGTTTGTTTGTGCTTGTGGCTTATCCCATCCGATTGACAACAACATCAGATCAGGTCTCTGATACCAGAGCAAGTTCAAGAAATTCATCGTGGCAAGGAGTCAAAATTGCGGTTGTAGTTGGAAACACCTTTGAGTACCATATACGACTTTGACGACAGTACGAACTTCGTGACAGTACGACTTCGCTCAGTTCCTTCCCCCCAAGTTTGAAGGAAAGTACACCAAGGGGACGGGTCCGAGGGTCTACCGCCCCTCTTCCACTACCACCAACCTCTTTAGAGGCCGTTAGCCTGGCCGTATATTTAGAGTGCCCCCATGCCGCACAGACACTATAGATTTACAAACACTCATCCTGCCTTTTCCGGGATTCAAAACCGGTCACTTCGGTATGCAGTCAGCATCACGGAACGGCTATCCTGGGTGAGCGGCACTTAAGACATCTTGTAGAGTCATTAGGATTTTTTTGAAGCAGGAGAAGGAACAAACGTGCAATGCCCTCGCCGGGACCCGAACCACGGACCTCTCGAATACGCGCCGAGCGTCCTGACCACCACACCACGAAGGCATGCGAAGAAGGTGGGAGAAATACCTTACATACTCCTCTCTTTTAAAGGGCGACAGGGGATTAGGCGAACCAATCGCCAAATCCTAGTGGTGGAGAATCATCACCCACCACCATTTTTAATTCGGGGGCCACTGTAAAGACATTAGGTAATTTTTTGAAAGCAGGAGAGATGAAAAATGAGCAATGCCTTAGCCGGAACTCAAACCACATCTTGAATACGCCCTGAACGTGCTGACCACAACACCACGAAGGCATGCGAGAAGGTGGGAAAAATACCTTATAATCTAAGCCCACTAATTACTTTACGTTCATTTACGAGATTAATAATATATATATTAAAAATGGAGAAGCTAAAATCTGCTTCTTGCGGAAGACCTGTTTTTAAGAGCTCTGTATTTTGAATAGCAGTTGTTGTATCTAACTATGCAAAGTCGATTATTCAGAAGGCCGTAATGCCATTTGAGCAGGTTAGAATGAATGCCGCTGTCTGAAAGCTTCAAAAGATTTTCCTTCCACACGAGCTGACTTAAAGTCAAGAGTAAAATTTGTCTTTTGTCCATAGTGTCCTTAATGGACTAGCTTAATAATGCCACGTGTTGATTAATGGATCTGAATCTTCTAAAACCGACTTATTCTTCTTCAAGGACCTTATTTGTTTCTAGATACCATTTTAATCTTCTAAAAATGATTCTTTCCATGATCTTACTCAAAGCTAAGGAACTAGTTAATTAATTAATTAACGCTAATTAAGGAAACTGGTCTATAATTTGGCATAAGAATCGGGTCTTTATCCGTTTTATTGATTTGAATAAACGTAGATTTGCACCATTGAGAAGAAAGATTTCCGAAGGTCCAGATAACATTGAAAAGAAACAAAATATTTTCATAGGCTCTAGGCCCTAAGCGCATTAGTAATTCAGTGAAAATACCATCCTCGTCTGGGGATTTTCGTGGTTTTAAGTAATTCAGAGTTATCCTTAGTTCGGTTACGTTTATAGGGACATTAAATAGTTCTCTGTGTCCACACTATAGGTTTCCCTTTTTCATTTTGCTCTTAAGTTTCTGTATTATTTTTCTAGAAAGTTTCTGGATTATTTTTCTAGTTTTGCGTAACTTTTCCTATGCTGGAAAAATATTACACAAAGGAATTTGCAACCCTGGAATGTAATAATTCTGTCTTTGAAGTAAAAGGGTTGTTTATGGTCTACTGCTTGTTTATTATTAATACTCGTAATAAAACTGTAAGCCTTTTTACCATCTTTATGAAAGTCAATTTTTAATATGAAGTCATCAAACGAGACTCTTCCATGAAAGAACTGTTTTCTCTAAAATTAAGTTGAAGATTATCAAAGAACATAGTTTTTGTTAAACTTACATTCTCCTTCTTTCTTCAAAATTAATACAGGATTTTTCTTAATAGATACACAACTAAATTTATAAGTTTTGTTTATGAAATGGATTTGTAACAAAGAACTGTTCGATTTTAATTTCTTTCGCAAGATGAATTTTATGCTTAATTTGGTTAGAAGGTTAAAACAATTCTAATCTCACCCTCCCAAAGTCAATGCTGTTTTTCAGCACAGATGTTAACTAACATACAGTTTTTCCACAAAGATTTCTAGTAACTAGTTAATAAACAGGTATTTTCTCACCTATATTAAAAGCCATTATTCTAAAATAGCTCTATACTTAAAACTTTATTTATAACTGCAAATATTCAAGAATAGTCTGTTGTTGATATATTATTTTTTGAACTAACTAGATGTTTATTTATACTAGGACTTACTGCGAAACTGCAATTCATAACTTATCTATATCTCATTAAAAAGTGTTTACATTACAGAATCCAGAAAATTTTCACAATAATACACATAAAATAAAATATCTGAAAATAATAGTATTAAAAACAAATCATGTCGGTAGATATCGGATCTGAAATTGGTAAACACCGCATTTATTTATAATACATTTTTAGTATTTAATTTCACTCAGAAACATTTAAAAGTATGATAAAAATCAGCCATTTTTATTCTCCATCTAGTATTAGGTGATATTAAAGGGTGTAAATTATATTTATTTCATTTCTTATTTTCGACAGTATACCATTCAATATGTAAGGTTTTATTTAAACTAACCAAGTTTTATTTTAATTTAAATCTTTCTATCTCCTCTCTGTTTCAACTTCCCGTCAGAAGAAGCGCGCGTTTTTAGCTTATGCTAATTTGAAGTACAGGCAAGTACTATTTAAACCAGAGGTAGAAACCTCTCGGTGTGAGAGAGCTTTAGTCTCAGATCACGGTCACTCTGCTCAACGTTCGCCTGACCAGCTAGCTGCTAAAATTTATAAGCCATAGTGCTTACTACGTGATTGCATTGTGAAACAAATTGAAGTGCGCTAGTATTAGTATATCTTGCTAAGCACCCTTTTAGTCAGAGGCCAAACTCCGCGAATTGCTCTTTGAGCAAAGTTTAATTTAAGTTCTATTTAAATTTAGTTTAAATTTATTTGATTGTTAAGTGAGGCCCAAGTGCGGTCTTTTACTTTCTGTATCTCTCCCGAGTTGGGAAGTGTATAAATAATAGTGATTTAATAAAAGAGGATTTTAAATCCCTTTCACGTGCAGTTATTCTCCAGCTCAGCAGTTACATCAGAAAAAAGCTAACATTTTATCAGCTCACTGTTCCAGTTCAGGACTTGACACTTGAGGATAAGGACCCTATTACAGACTTTACCATGTTTCCTAAGGCTATGCACAGAACACTCAGTTCTGATAAATAAAGCTTTCGATCGAGTGTGGCCATGTAGGAGGTACTGGTGTGGCACGCAGGGCTAGTTGAAACTGGAGGATGGAAGAAAACTATTGACCACGCAAGCTCAATAGTTTTCTTCTACCCTCCAGTTTTATCCATCTGATGATTTCGTACTTAAAAAGAAGGACTTTCCAAGTGAGGTCCGGAGATATACTCTCTACCAAGAAGATAATATTTAGTTCGGTCCCACAAGAAAGTGTTTTAGGACCGAAACGTTTCAGCATTTACATTAATGATTTACCTAACAGCTGAATTCTGTGGTCTTAAAATATGCAGATGATACTGTGATTCTAACCAGCTACATTAACCCTCTAATTGTTACAGAAAACTTACAATTCAAAATCATCCTTGTTGACAAATGGTGCAACGACTGGAAGATAAATTTAAATTCAAACAAACGCTGTGTTGTACTTTTTAGACACTATGGAAGATATATGAATGTACAAACGAATATTAAAATTGGCAGTGTTACCCTTCCTATTGCAAACTCATACAAGTACTTAGGAGTCACAGCGGATAAGACCTTTTCATTTAAGGAACATATTACTCATATTTTAAATGCAGCCTTTATGACACTTTACAGCCTTAAGGGGAGAAAATCAAAGCTTAACATTAAAATCAAGAGAACTCTGTTTGTTTCATTAATTCGTCCGTTCCTATTGTATGCCGTCCCAGCTTAAGCTAACAAAAGAGAAAGAAATAAATGTACTACAGAATAAAATCTTCAGATACATTGTAAATTTTCCATGGCGCGTCAGAAACTCCCAAATTCATAATGATCTCCAACCCAAGACCATGTATGATCAGATACTAATTAATGCTCATAATGTTTTCGAAAATATCAGGAATTCACCTTACAGTTATTAAGAATTAATAAATTATGACCTAACAATAAAAAGTGTTGTCAAAAGACGTCGTACAATACATTACAATGCTTCCTGTTTGTGAATGTAAATATATAAATAGTTTTCATTCAAGTTATTATTATTACCTGACAAAGCAGGATTTGGACTGTGCATGATTTCTACATTATTTTTATTTTTAAATAAGCTTATTTAATTATTTAAAGAATTAAAGAATTTTAGAATTAAAAAAGGTTTAAAGGAATTTATGTGTTTAACAACTAGTGAAGTACTGCGAATTAAAGAAAATGTTTTTAGGGAGAAGCTTGTCGCAAAGAAAATTTCTCATTCGTTGAATGATTATGTGACCTAAATTTATACAAAATTAAACTTTCAACAGTTTTAAGTAAGCTAATCTCTGTTTTTGGAATTTATTTCCTTTTATTAATTGATAAAAAGTTACTGGATTTTGTGTTTTTGACCAGAGATGGTGTCAGGACTGAGTGTTCTATGCATACTCTTGGCGAACAGACTCGTGAAGTAGTCTAAGTCCTGATCTTGAACAGGGAGCTGAATGCAGCTATGTTCTGTGGTAGAATACTGTGGTTAAGTGGGAGAATAATTGCACGTAAGAAGGATTTAAAATCCTCTTTTATTAAACCACTATATTTACAGCCACTTCCCAACTTGGGAGGGATAACAGAAAATAATGACCGCACTTGGGTCTAACTTGAACAATCAAATAAATTAAACTAAAGTTGAGTAGAAATTAAGTATTCGTTGCTCACAGAGCTATAAACCCGAGGTTGGCCTCTATGCTAAATGGTGCGTAGCAAGATTTAACTACTAACGCACTTAGATTTATTTCAATAAGTAATAGCGTAACAGCGCTAAGGCTTAGAATTTAAATACTAGCTAGTCAGGCGAAAGTCGAACAGAGCAGCAGTGATCTGAGGCTAAAAGCTCTCTTACTCCGAGAAGTTCCTACTAACGCTTAAATACGTAGGTGGAAGAGTTGAACACCCCCGAACACAGAAAACCCGCAATGGCAGTTTGCTTTGCATCCAACACCGGTGAGAGAGCATTGGGGGAAGAATTTAATTGTGCTTGAATGATAATGTGTGTGTGCGAATTTACACGGGTAAGAATAAAGAATTGTACCCTGAAATTTTTGCTATTATGTTGTACTAAAATTACTTTCCTTCCAGATTTTGCTGGAAGGAGTAAGACTGTTGAAAAACAAATATTGAAGACTGTGGTTCAAGAAAATGTCATCTGTAAACTTGTTTCACAAACAGATATTGCCTTGTAAGAGTTGGCCTAAGTTTAGAACTGTTAAATGTCGACTATTTCTTTAGAATTGCGAGTTTCAACATGGTCCGTTTGGACCACAGTAGTTTAACTATCGCAATTCTGGCGGGAAATATGTAAGGTTTTAGTTAAACTAACAAAGTTTTATTTTAATTTAAATCTTTCTATATCCTCTCTGTTTCAACTTCCCGTCAGAAGAAGCTCGCGTTTTCAGCTTATGCTAATTTGAAGTATAGCCAAGTACTATTTAAACCAGAGGTAGAAACTTCTCGGTGTGAGAGAGCTTTAGTCTCAGATCACGGTCACTCTGCTCAACGTTCGCCTGACCAGCTAGCAGTTAAAATTTATAAGCCATAGTGCTTACTACGTGATTGCATTGTGAAACAAATTGAAGTGCGCTAGTATTAGTATATCTTGCTACGCACCCTTTTAGTCAGAGGCCAAACTCCGCGAATTGCTCTGTGAGCAAAGTTTAATTTAAGTTCTATTTAAATTTAGTTTAAATTTATTTGATTGTTAAGTGAGGCCCAAGTGCGGTCTTTTATTTTCTGTATCTCTCCCGAGTTGGGAAGTGTGTAAATAATAGTGATTTAATAAAAGAGGATTTTAAATCCCTTTTACGTGCAGTTATTCTCATGCGGTCTTTTACTTTCTGTATCTCTCCCGAGTTGGGAAGTGTATAAATAATAGTGATTTAATAAAAGAGGATTTTAAATCCCTTTCACGTGCAGTTATTCTCCAGCTCAGCAGTTACATCAGAAAAAAGCTAACATTTTATCAGCTCACTGTTCCAGTTCAGGACTTGACACTTGAGGATAAGGACCCTATTACAGACTTTACCATGTTTCCTAAGGCTATGCACAGAACACTCAGTTCTGATAAATAAAGCTTTCGATCGAGTGTGGCCATGTAGGAGGTACTGGTGTGGCACGCAGGGCTAGTTGAAACTGGAGGATGGAAGAAAACTATTGACCACGCAAGCTCAATAGTTTTCTTCTACCCTCCAGTTTTATCCATCTGATGATTTCGTACTTAAAAAGAAGGACTTTCCAAGTGAGGTCCGGAGATATACTCTCTACCAAGAAGATAATATTTAGTTCGGTCCCACAAGAAAGTGTTTTAGGACCGAAACGTTTCAGCATTTACATTAATGATTTACCTAACAGCTGAATTCTGTGGTCTTAAAATATGCAGATGATACTGTGATTCTAACCAGCTACATTAACCCTCTAATTGTTACAGAAAACTTACAATTCAAAATCATCCTTGTTGACAAATGGTGCAACGACTGGAAGATAAATTTAAATTCAAACAAACGCTGTGTTGTACTTTTTAGACACTATGGAAGATATATGAATGTACAAACGAATATTAAAATTGGCAGTGTTACCCTTCCTATTGCAAACTCATACAAATACTTAGGAGTCACAGCGGACAAGACCTTTTCATTTAAGGAACATATTACTCATATTTTAAATGCAGCCTTTATGACACTTTACAGCCTTAAGGGGAGAAAATCAAAGCTTAACATTAAAATCAAGAGAACTCTGTTTGTTTCATTAATTCGTCCGTTCCTATTGTATGCCGTCCCAGCTTAAGCTAACAAAAGAGAAAGAAATAAATGTACTACAGAATAAAATCTTCAGATACATTGTAAATGTTCCATGGCGCGTCAGAAACTCCCAAATTCATAATGATCTCCAACCCAAGACCATGTATGATCAGATACTAATTAATGCTCATAATGTTTTCGAAAATATCAGGAATTCACCTTACAGTTATTAAGAATTAATAAATTATGACCTAACAATAAAAAGTGTTGTCAAAAGACGTCGTACAATACATTACAATGCTTCCTGTTTGTGAATGTAAATATATAAATAGTTTTCATTCAAGTTATTATTATTACCTGACAAAGCAGGATTTGGACTGTGCATGATTTCTACATTATTTTTATTTTTAAATAAGCTTATTTAATTATTTAAAGAATTAAAGAATTTTAGAATTAAAAAAGGTTTAAAGGAATTTATGTGTTTAACAACTAGTGAAGTACTGCGAATTGAAGAAAATGTTTTTAGGGAGAAGCTTGTCGGAAAGAAAATTTCTCATTCGTTGAATGATTATGTGACCTAAATTTATACAAAATTAAACTTTCAACAGTTTTAAGTAAGCTAATCTCTGTTTTTGGAATTTATTTCCTTTTATTAATTGATAAAAAGTTACTGGATTTTGTGTTTTTGACCAGAGATGGTGTCAGGACTGAGTGTTCTATGCATACTCTTGGCGAACAGACTCGTGAAGTAGTCTAAGTCCTGATCTTGAACAGGGAGCTGAATGCAGCTATGTTCTGTGGTAGAATACTGTGGTTAAGTGGGAGAATAATTGCACGTAAGAAGGATTTAAAATCCTCTTTTATTAAACCACTATATTTACAGCCACTTCCCAACTTGGGAGGGATAACAGAAAATAATGACCGCACTTGGGCCTAACTTGAACAATCAAATAAATTAAACTAAAGTTGAGTAGAAATTAAGTATTCGTTGCTCACAGAGCTATAAACCCGAGGTTGGCCTCTATGCTAAATGGTGCGTAGCAAGATTTAACTACTAACGCACTTAGATTTATTTCAATAAGTAATAGCGTAACAGCACTAAGGCTTAGAATTTAAATACTAGCTAGTCAGGCGAAAGTCGAACAGAGCAGCAGTGATCTGAGGCTAAAAGCTCTCTTACTCCGAGAAGTTCCTACTAACGCTTAAATACAAACTTGGCTCCACTTCAAATTAGCATAAAGCTGAAACGCGCGCTCATTCTAACGGGAGGTTGAAATAAGAAATCATAGGAAAGGGAAATTAAAAATAAAAATAAAACTTTGTTAGATTAAACTAAAACCTTACAATGGAACTTGAAACTAATGCATTAAACAATGTCGCAAATACAAATACAAATGCCTGACTACCCATTCAAGATACTCAAGCGACACTAAATCAAATTCCAAATATTTGTAATTACAAAAAATATTACTATTGAACTACATCGATTTAAGGTAATTATGTTACTGAACTTTGTGCTTTTTACCAAAGTAGGAACTTAGAGAAATAATGCTTATTTGAAGTGCCGCAGAATTCTTATGTAAATGCCTGAATATTCATTCCTCGAAAGTCGTGTGACAGAAGTGCTCTCAAACTAAACTTAAAATTGCTACTGTGAAAGAATTTTTCTGTCTAGAATTAAGACTGAGTTATTGCATCGAAAATTAAGACTGATGGATACGACAAGAAAAGATATGCCATATAAGCATTGCTTTAAAGGACTTGAAAATAGAAACTGCGTGACTTCGTCACCTACAGCATTGACGCCTTCGGATGAAAGGTGGTAAGACTACACCTTTATATTATAGAGTCTACGTGTTCTTTTAGGGAGCATACAATATTAACGCTACGTTGAAGACGAAGTAGCGAATTCT
Source organism: Stegodyphus mimosarum (assembly GCA_000611955.2). NCBI lineage: Eukaryota > Metazoa > Arthropoda > Arachnida > Araneae > Eresidae > Stegodyphus > Stegodyphus mimosarum. The sequence continues at coordinate 255,579 of KK122533.1, forward strand.
CACTATGTCTTTAATTAAGTTTAAGAATAATTACTGCAGAAGAAAGGTTTAAAAAAACTATGCATATACATACACAGCAAAGAGTCATTACAATATGATCACGCTATTAATAACATGTAGGCCTACCTTTAGCCCTCAAAACTGCCAGCATCCGGCGTTTCATTGACTCCGTAAGGTGCTGATACGCAGTCTGAGGTATCTGGTACCAAGCGCTCGCCAACTGCTCCTGCAATTCCCGCACATTGCGAGCCTGACAGCACGAATTTGGTTTTCCAGGTGGGACCACAAATGCTCTATTAGATTAATGTCAGGTGAATTGGAGGCCAAGAGATGACTTGAAAGTCACTGGAATGTTCGTCGGACCAGTCCCTGACTGTTCGACCCTTATAACATGGTGCATTATCCTGCTAATAAACACTGTCCGCCATCGGAAATACTGTTGTCATGAATGGGTGAACCTGGCCTGGCACGATGTTCACGTAGCGCACAGACGTCATGGATTGTTCTATGGGGATTATGGGTCCTAATGTGCTCCATGAAAACATTGACCACACCATAATACTACTTGTTTCCGTCCAACTGTGCATCCGAGAGAGCAGGGTTTCGTTTGGAAATCAGGGTATTAGCACATGCCCGTCGATGTGATTGACTAGAAAACGTAATTCGTCGGACCATGCAACTTTCTTCCATTCTTATAGTGTGCAATTCCGATGTTTCTTGGCCCATTGGAGACGCATTGGTCATGACGTGTCGTCATTGCAGGGACATGCTTTGGCCTCCGGCTGCGTAGGTCCATACGCAGCAATGCATGCTGCACAGTGTATTGAGAAACACTGTCTGAATCGCTACTATTGTAGCTGGTGGTGAATTCGGCTGTTGTAGCTTTTCGGTCACGGCAACCAATGAGTAGCAATCTCTGTTCTCCTCTGGAATCAATACGCCTTCGATGACATACTGCTGACTGGCGACTTGTCGTTTCACCATCCATACACCGCTTTCGATATGTGCTGTCAAGAACTGCACGCAAACAACCAACTAAACGCACAGTTTCTAATATTGATGTTCCCAGTCGCCGACCCGTAACGATTTGACCTCTATCGAAGTCTGATAAATCAGCTGCTTTTCCCATTACATCGCTAATCGTGCTATGTTTGAAAAGTTGAAGTTCCAAGTTCCTCTTTATGCCGCTATTTGCATGCTATGTTTCCGGCAGTCATGGCACAGATGCTGCTATGAGAGCTAGAAGTGAAAATATGCTTGAGCTGGGCTGTGCAGGATAACTGAAGTGGAGAAGAGTTGTGACTAAGTCACGTGAGCATCGAGATGACATCTGATTGGGGCTAAACATTTGTCTGAAAATATTGCATAAATGCAAAATACAGAAGAAAATATAAGATAAAATACAAAATAAATACATAGAAAAGAATCTTCTTTGTTAAATATGCAGTATTTACATATGTACATATTTCAGGAAAGCTAGAATTTGCTGGAAAAATAGCAACAAATAATAATGCACAGGTCACGTGGGAGGCGACGCTGACAAGTGCTGGCTCTGAAGGATGCTGCTTCATTTCGTACCTACAGTTCGTACAATCAGAATAAAGTAATTGAATAAATAGCGATTATGTCGTAAAGTTCCGATTGCTATTCAAAATGAACGCAGCAAAGGGACGGAGATGTCTGTTCTCAACCAATATTTCATAGTGAAATCAGTTAAATATATGAAATATATTTAACTGATTTCACTATGTTCAACCACGTTCACAGTCTTTAGCTTTCCTGAAGAATTTGTCATTCGTTTTGCGGAGGAAGGTATCCAACGGTTCGATTTTTAAGTCCTTGTGAAGTACTTCTTTCCATATAAAGAAATGAGCATTATTTCTTTCTGAGGCAGCGATTTTGCACCATTTAAAGTTTATTTAAGTCAGTCCTTGACACTGTGGCTCAGGCTGGGGATTCATACGTCATTATAGATCTCAGAATTGATATGTAAATCAGTCTCTTTTTTGATAAGTCGAGCTTGGAGAAGCGTCCTAACATGGGATAGAGGCACTTCATCACGTAGATTGCTTTATCCTTCACGTTATTAATCTGATTAGTCCATGCCAATTTGCTGTTCAGGATTACTCCCAGGTACTAAGCGTTAGACACCACTGGGATCGGTTCGTTGAAGAGCAGTAGCTGTTCATTTAGTTTCACATTCTTTTTCTTCCTTCTGATGATATGGATTTGCGATTTAGAGGTATTTTTCTGTACTTTCCAGGTTTTACACCAGTCTTCTACAAGACGGATGTGATATTGGAGTTTTTTGATGGCATGATTAACATTCGGAGATTTCACTGCCAAGGCAGTGTCGTCAGCGAAACATGCGAGAATTGAACTGTTGTAATGAAGAGCTGGAGGAAAGTCGGCTGCATAAAATAAATAGACAATCGGGCCAAGGACCGAGCCTTAAGGAACTCCGCTGTCGATGGGACGTTCAGATGAGAAGGGTCTGTTCTCAGACACCACAGATTTTCTATTGGTAATGAAAGAGAAGATGACTGACTGACTGATTCGATATTGCCGGAGTACCACATAA
>KK122533.1:278478-290291 GCA_000611955.2 Stegodyphus mimosarum
TGATGGCAACCGTTTTCTGGGATACGACTGGTGTTATCCTAATCGAGTATTTGGAACGTGGCCATACCATTAAGGCCGATCGTTATTGTGCCACCTTAACGAAATTGCGTAAAGCCATCCGACGCAAACGGCCTGGATTACTGAGCAAAGGCGTCATTCTTCTGCATGGCAATGCCAGGCTCCATGCAGGTCGCCAGACTCGGGAATTGCTGCAAAGGTTCAAGTGGGAGGTCTGGAATCACCCCCCATACAGCCCCGATTTGGCTCCAAGTGACTATTTCATTTTTCCGGCATTGAAGCGATACTTATCCGGAACACGGTTCACCTCAGACGATGAAGTGAAAACAGCTGCCGAGAAATGTCTCAATGAGCAGGGCCCTGATTACTACCAAGACGGGATAAACAAGTTGGTCGAACGTTCTGACAAATGCCTAAACAGGTTTGGCGATTATGTGGAAAAGTGAAGGCCAGATGTGTCTTTTAATTCCCATTTGTATCTTGTTTCTATTGTTAATAAATACTTTTTCATTTGCCTTGTAAACTTTTTTTTGGATCACCCCTCGTATAATACATTATTTAGGTTTGGCAAGTAATTTCTATCGTTATCTACGCAGAATTTAAAAACGGTTGAGTTCCTGTTTCTGCGATTTCTATTTTTCAAGAGTCCCATGGTTCCTAAATATGCATCAGTTACTTGTTCAAAAGTTGTGTTACTGCAAAATGTATAATATTTACAATTTATTTTATTTCTATTTCGGGCGGTTCGACGAATACTCAATGGGTGATTGGGAGCCGTGAGCAGGTACTATGACCTTGATTTTTTAATCATTTTATTATCTGTGTATGAGCTATACACATATGCAATCCCATCAAAAACAACCACTTCCTTCATGGTGCTTCGATTTTTTTTTTTTTGCAAAAGATTGCATGTATCAGGTTCCATAAAGCGTTGAAAAAAAATGTGTGGCTTGCATAACATATTGCAGTTGGATAAAACTATTGAAAATGCAGAAAGTCCATATGAATTAATAAAAGAATTAGATCGTGGCAAATTAATGTTTTCATTAGAAATTTCTGTGCTAGCTGTTAGTTGTACTTCGCAAGTGTTAAATGAACTGATTGCAAAACATGAGGCTGCTTCCCTCAACCACAGTAATTCATAAATGTTACTGTGCGAACTTTCTTCTGTACAGTTAAGCTGGCTTGCTCTTCCTCATTCTGATACTGCGAATGTGATTTTCCTTGTCTGAATGACTAGAAAACATTTCTTTACTAACATTAAAAATGTTAATGAATAATTTGGTAAAATTTAAAAGTGGCAAAAAGTTTTAAAAAATTTCCTCAAATAGAAAGTGAAAACATTTTGTCTAGTTTAAAGTCTTGTCTAATTTTATCTCGCAGGTAATTGTGTAAATTGTTTAGTTTAGTATCATTCAGAAGCATAATTTTAAAATAATTAAATTTGATAGCCTGACGCTCTGTATGTAAAGTCAATTGTTTTGTTTCTATCTATTTTTATACTGTTTTTATGTTCTTTTTATTTCTGAATCTCTTGCATCATTTGGAGTGAATCTGTCACAAATCATAGCAAGAATACTTACATAAGTAGTTGCATTTTTGTGAATTGCAAAAACTTTATGCAAATATTTATACTTGATCTGTGAAATTTCAGTCAATAGTACAATTAAATACTAAAAATTCTCAAACACCTGAAATCCGCTCAATCTCTTAAAATGTAAACCTTCAGTTCATAGGTTCGGAAAACCGCAGCACGGAGAACGAAATACCGATTACTTACCAAATCATTGATATCATGGTGAAAGATTTCTTTCCCCCTCCAATGTGCCTCGAGGTTAAGAAGAAGACGCCTTCACTCAACTTCTCTTTCGAATTCACGACTGGATAAATTACACTGGTGTGCAAAAATTAAGGACGAAGTCGAAAAATTAGCATATCAGCTGAAGGAAGAGGCAGAGCGGACAGAGAAACCAATCAGGAGATTAAGTAAGGTGATGTTCGGTAGCACATGCGCAGATATGCAGGTAGACGTAATGGGGGAGTGTCTGAGTAGTATAAAGCATGTTGTCGGTGTAAGATCAGTATTTCTGGCAAAGAGATTGCACGCCGTATAGCAGTTAAAATCACACCGAGTTGCTGCCTCAGCGAGAAATGGCGAATAATCAATCTGTTAGACGACATCTGGATGCTTTTACCCGAAGTCGAATCATTGGGAAGTTGGAGGAAGGCCGCAGTGTGACAAGTGTGGCTGCAGAGTTCGGAATTGCTCACAGCATCGTTTCACGACTTTGGAGACAATTTCAAACTACAAGAACAGCTATCCGGGGGTTTAGTAGTGGTCGTCCACGAGGAACCACACCCGCAGATGACCGGTATATTGCCTTACAGGCCAGAAGAAACAGGCGGCAGACAGCGGGAGAAATCGCTAGACACACGACACAGGCGACTGGACGACCGATATCGCGTTTTACCGTGGCCAGAAGACTGCACGGTGGTGGTCTGTTTGCACGACGCCCTGTACGGTGTGTACCTCTAACGCCTGCCCATCGGAGAAGGCGTTCTCTGTGGTGCCGGGAACACCGGAATTGGAGAGACAATGAATGGGGACGAGTACTCTTTACAGATGAGAGCAGATTTAGTCTGAGTTGCGATTCTGGACACATACACATCTGGACAGAGCGGGGAACACGCAATAACCCCTTCAACATCATCAAAAGGGACTGTTTTGGAGGTCGCGGAGTTCTCGTTCGAGCAGACATAATGCTTGGTAGCCGGACCGACCTTCATATCTCCCAAGGAGGTTCGTCACCTGGGACTGCTATTGTAACGAGGTTCTTCTTCCTTACATGCGTCTTTTCACAAGGGCTATGGGTCCTCAGTTCCTCTTCATGGACGACAACGCTCCACCTCATCGCACAGTTACTGTCGAAGAGCTGTTGGAGAGTGAAGATATTGAACACATGGATTGGTCGGCAAGGTCTCTGGATCTAAATCCCGTCAAGCATGTACGGAACTTACTAGGGAGATCCGTGGCACCACGTCACTTATCGCCAGTAACGATTCCGAAACTGCGATTGGTGCTACAAGAGGAACGAGCAGCAGTGTCTCAACAGCTCATTAACAATCACATATCCAGCATGCACAAATGATGTGAAACCTGCCTAGCAGTCAGGGGAGATCATATCCCCTATTAAAGACCGGATGTTTCTTGCTGGACACCCATCACAGGGATGTTTCGGCCTTCAGTCGCATTGCGCTCCATGCTACTTCTTCAATAAAGCTTCTTTTTATCCCTCTGATTTCTCTTTTAGTAAGTGTTGCTTACATTACTCATATCCTTACGTATTGGGGATCTTACGGTATTAAATGTGTTGATTTGGAAAGCTTTTGTACAAAGTTATATTGAAAAAACCGTCTCGTCCTTAATTTGTATAATAGGTGTATAATAGGCTTTATTTTTATGCTAGGTGTTTTAATATGCTTTTATTTCCTAAGTTTTGTTATTTTACGAGACTGTTTAGTGCTGCGGTTTTATAATTTTATCTGGATTTTTTGTGGATAAAATTAAAAATAATTTTAATTTCAGCGCTTCTTAATACAGTGGCAGGTAAGAAACGCGTTCATGATTTTACAGTTTGCAACGTTGAAAAGCGTAAAAACGTTGCAGTAATGGTAATGAAAAAAGTGGAAATTTTTCAAGAGAAGGAGGGAAGATCTTTTCCTCGGTTTATAGCAGAATTATATGTAGTTGGGATACAGGCTATATACGATATACGGGAAAATAAAGAAAATCTTTTGAAATTTTACGGCAACAGTGATTCTAACACAGGAATCCAAAACCGGAAATCTTAACACGAAGAGAAAATAACAAAACCTTGATTCGGTTTTATACGAGTGGTGTGGTGTGATGGGGTACCAGTTTCAAAACCGGTCCTGAGAGAAAAGGGAAAAAAGATTCACGCTGATTTAAAAATAGAGAACGCATGCGATTTCAGAAGCGGTTGGCTGAACAGATTTAAACAGAGACACGGTATTCATTACCTGAAAGCCTATGGCCGAAAAACTTTCAGCAGGTAAAGATGCAGCAAAGCAATTTGTTGATGAATTTTCTGAACTGGTGGCAAAAGAGAATCTTAACCGAGAACAGAATTTTATTATGCACGAGAGTGAAATGTTTTGGCTATGTTTGCCAAAAAAGGCAGTTGTGACGAGCGAAGGAAGTACACCATGAGAGGTCAAAGAAGCTAAAGAAAGAGTTATCATTTTATGCGGCAATACAGCTGGAACTTAGAAACGTAAACCTGTGGTTAATAGATAAGAGCACTAATCCCAGAGCTCTGAAAGAAATAAAATTCTTACCTGTGATTTACAGAAATAATAAAAATACTGGTTTACGAAATAATTTATGACGGAGTGGTTTATGGCACATTTCGCTAACGAGACTAGAAGGCATTGTAACGGTGTGCGGTCACTATCAAATTGCAAGATTTTGCTATTGTTAGACTGCTCTGCACATACAGGTGCAACTATTTTAACGTGTGATAATGTCATGGCCCTTTTTTGTCACCAAATATTGCATCGTTGATCCAACCAATGGACCTGGGCATAATACACAATATTAAATGCCCCTATAAATTGGAGTTTTAAAAAAAAGTTCTTTCAAGCAGCCATTCTATTTCGCTTTTGATTATAAAAGAATTTCATCATCAAATACTGCATCGATTTGTTAGCAGAATCATGGAATTCTGTTTCCCACGGAATCCGGAACATTAGTAAATGACTGGCGTAATGCATGGCCATCTTCTCCGTTTATTGACACTGAGAACGATGACGGAGATTTTTCTGGTTTTAGGGTCAATGCAGCAAAGCAAGAGACTTGCTCCTGTATTCCAAAGTAAGAACAAATGAGGAGTCTTTGCAAGAAGAAGATATCGTTGAATGGATGATGTGTCCAGACGTGCCACTATCGGCATATCAGATCGCTGATGATGAAGTTATTGCCTCTATTCTAAACTCCACAGACCAAGAAAACGATTCGCATACCGACACAGACAGTGAATTTAATAGGAGAAAAAGTATCTTTTAATAAAGGTTCTGAGTATGGTGAAAAATACTTAAAATTATCAAAACAGAGATGTATAATTAAAAAAAAACTTACTCTGGAACACCCTAAAGTTTTAAAAGAAACCACTATCAGGAAAAAAATTAAATATTTTATGCTTTATTAATGTCCCTTATTTTCATATATCTATGGTTACGTTTTATAACCAGGAGGACTCAGTCAGAAGGTCACCAGAAAGGCCTAAAAATTACAAACTTCAGCTAGCAGTTAAAACCAACTTAACATTTAAAAACGGAAATCCCATCTTGCAAGAGGCTAAATACTTAAACATTTAAAACACATGAGCAGGACGCCAGGCATCAGCAATGAACAAACAAAATAAGGTGAGAAGTAAGTCTCGGGGAAAAAGATCAAGTCTTTAATCCTCGTACATATGCATAATGCGCAGCAAAGATGAATGTTGCCACTCACTGTCCTTGATGTCTGTATATGTAATTATTTATTTTGCACTTTTAGTCTAAATATTACGATTTATCTTTTCTGTCCTGAAATCTACACAACGTCTGGTTCCAGGCATTGCGAATTCCTCGTCTTCTACTGTATTTTGTTATTTATCTCTTTTATCAAAATACACTCATGTCCATAAATTAAGGATAATTCGGAGTCACGCGGAAATTGAACTCTAAAATAAATATATCACCTGTAAAATCACTACACACATCTTCAAGAATCATATGCAAATTTCAGGAAGTAACCAGATGACACCGATGGTACGTCACAATGACGATAGTGTAAGAGAGTGATATATAAGAAGGCAAAGAAGTAAAATTGTTCGCCGGCGCTTTCTAAGCATTTCAGTGCAATAACCGAATAGTTATGACACAAAGGACGCATTTGGATGATTTTTTTACGTGGTAGAATTATCGGCAGTCTGGAATGTGGGCGTACCCAACTGGAAGTATCAGACGAACTTGGAATTGCCCAGACTGGCATCTCCAGGCTTTGGCAACAATTCCAAGATGATGGTAATGTGAGTAGACGTTACAGCACAGGTCGCCCCAGAGTTACAACGCCGAATGAGGACCGGTATTTGGCAGTTACTGCCAAAAGAAACAGGCTCAAACCTGTCTCGTCAGCTCTCTTCAGCCACTGGTACGACAATTTCAAGGCAGACCGCGTAAAGACGCTTAGGGCAGATTGGCCTATATGCTCGTAGACCTGTCAGATGCCTTCCACTTACTGCAACTCACTGTCGCCTGCGGTTAGCCTGGAGTAGAGAGCATGCATTGTGGACACCGCAACAGTGGGCTTGTGTGATGTTTTCCGAAGAGTCCAGGTTTAGCTTGCAGTCTGAGTCTCGCCGGACTTTCATATGGAGAGCTCCAGGTACCCGTTACCACCAAGAAAACATCATTTAACGACATCGTTACGGTGGTGCAGGAGTGCTCGTTTGGAGTGGAATTATTCTGAGTTCCAGAACTTGCATGTTCAAATTGGAACCATGACAAGCCAGACGTATCGGGACGTCATTCTGGAACAACATGTACGTTTGTTTCGGGTCACCATGGACGCACAATTTGTGTTTATGGATGACAACGCCCGTCCTCACCGTGCAAACATCGTCAGCGAATGCCTTCAATCGGAGGATATCACCCGTATGGACTGGCCAGCATTCTCACCGGACTTGAATCCAGTAGACCACGTGTGGGACATGCTTGGCCGACAAGTTGCAGCCCGTCAACCTCCTCCTACATGTCTACCGGAACTTCGGAGAGCATTGCTTTTTGAGTGGTGTAATATCCCCGAAGATCAGATCGATAATTTGATACTCAGCATGCCTAGGTGTTGTACGGACTGTGTTGCATCGTCTGGGAGACATACAATGTATTAACAATCATACCAACCTTGTAATGTTGGTTTTTTGTAAATAGGTTTTTTTTTGTAATTTGCTTCAAGGAGAAAAAATCGCTCATTTTTTTAATAATATCAAACATATAGCATCTTTTTTTTTGCTCTTTAACCTTTTGTTTCATAAATAAGCTTTACAAATAAGTCAAATTTGTTGTGCTTCTAACTCTTCCTTTGCCTGATTTTGCATTATCCTTAATTTATGGACATGAGTGTATATATCAACTATTGTGCTTTGATGTTCTAAATCAAATACATATATAATTGTAATCAAAAATGCATAGATTTTTCTGAAATACTTAATGTTACAACTTTACATAAAGCAATTATTCCATTAAAAAATTCTTCTTGACATTGCGCGAGCTCCATCAGCGCTTATTCCAATACACTTTGATCACCGTAGTTCATTTTCTGTCGTAAAATTCTTTAAACTATAAACTATTAAATATAGTTTCATCTGTAATACGTATATTAAATGAATTGCAAAGCAACAAAGCTTCCAGAATTTTTTTTTCAAACTCGTATGGAAAAATTCTAACGAATTAGCATTATTATAAATATCAGTATTCTTAGCTAATTGTATTGAATAATATTAGCTTTTTAGGCATTTGTGAAATTAATTGCTCTTTTATATTATTTGACAAATCTTCAGTCCTATTCTTGGCAGTACAATTTGATAATGATATTAAATTTAAATCTTTTGTTATTTTATCTCCAAACAAAGTTCTTGTTAAATCTTTAGTAGCGAGTAGAATTAGCTACTTCCTTATAGTATGAGCTACTTGATATTGTTGAGTGCGTGTAGGTTCGTTACGGATTGAATGCACAAGTCGTTAAAAAGTTAATAAAATTTATTTTTTTCGCAAGAAATGAAACAAAAGGCTGAAATATTTCCTCAGAGATATTCGTACAATATCACAATATCTCAAACGTTAAACAAAACTCAGTTCAAAACAGAGAAACTAATTCTATCTTACAGCGAATTCGCTACAATCAATAGCAACATTAAGTAAACAATACAGTTCGCTTAAAAACAACAACAACTGAGCTGAGATGTTTTAATGCAGCTTTTATAAGCATTTTAATCATCACGAGATCATTCTCTTATTTTCTCGACTTTTCTGGATAGCAAAAGAAATTATGAGATATTTATTTATTAAATATTAAATGCACGCGCTCTTGTATTTTTACTTTCCGGCTTAGCTTTCTCTTCAAATTCGTCACGCGCTACGTTGCAAGGGAAAATAAAACAATTTTAATTAAAATTCTATTAAAATAGCTAAATAAATACAAAATCCGCAGCAATATGATGGTGTTACTGCGTTTTCACTGTTAAGAACAGTTATGTTTCGCAGACTGTCTTGAAAATGATTTTATATTCTAGAAATATGCAATGTTCTGTATTTACTAATTCCTGCTACTGAATTGATGGAATTTGAATTAGCTTCCTTAAAGACACTGAACAATACTTGAACTAGTCTCTTTTTTTATCTCTCTCCTCTTTTTAGTCCCAAGGGGCTTTAGTCCCCGAAGGACTATTGTTTTCGTTCTGCGATTTTGCGTCGGAAACATTAATTGTCGGTTCACTTTTCAAACTGTGCCACCAAATATTGCAGCCCTGTATTATATTTAAAGAAATTAAAAAATGAAGGATCTGTATAAATGTATGCATGTTTCTCGCATTGTGCTAAAGCCATCGAATTTTGAATAACGAACGTTTCCACCCGAATATGGCCAATTTGGAATTTGTTTTATCTATTTCATATTTTGTAAAACTTAACGAATTTTTGATTAAAAAACTCAACGATTTAAAAGCGAGCTATGGCAACACTCTACGGAAAAAAAACCTTTTTTCTGCAGCTCGTGGAATTGTGTGTTGGAAATTCTAAAGATATACTCATTTTAAAATTATTTTGCGATATTGCTGTTGAACTGAATTTTAGAACTTAAGTGCGAAGAGCTTGATATTTAATGAATAAAGGTAACACACAAAACATTAAAAAAACGCCCGTCTGGACATAATTTAAAATCTGAAACATTTCAGATTTTTTTTTTCATGCTTCCTGATTTTATATCATCCTCTTCGAGAAGCTTATATAAAGAATTATTCATGTGATCTGGTCATCCGTGATACTAATTTATAGAGCCGGACACGTTGCTTTTCTGCAATATTCTGGCATTGAAGACAAAGTTAGTGGTATCTCATTTAGACTTAAAAAGCAAGTGAAACTTATTGGAGAAGTCAAACAAGAAGAATCAGCGTAATATTTGTAAATTTTGCTGTAAAATAACACGCCGAAAAATGATTATTGGAGAAGTCAAAGAGCAAGAATCAGTGTGACATTTGTAAATTTTGCAGTAAATTATTGCACTGAAAAATTTACAAATACTACGCTGATTCTTGTCGTTTGACTTTTCCAGTAATCATTATTCGGCGGGTTATTTTCACCTAAATGAAACTTCTCAAGTCTAAACTTTAGCGGAGGAAGGAAACACAAATTTTTTGTAGTAAAGCAAAATACTCGTTTATGTATTGTCTGTGCCATAGCATTGGCTATACAAAGCTCCAACTTTCTAGACATTCTTCTCCAAATCACAACTGTCATTGAACTTCCCAGAAAATAAGATGAAAGACATATATACCTTCATTTAAAAAAGGAAAAATCTCATTCCATTACACAGATTGTGCAAGACCCGCGTTTTTACAGTGTTAAGAGCAACTTTGTTTAGACTGTGAAAGTAAAGACAGTGAGTGATTTTAAGTGCTTCTTTAGTACTAAATACGGAAAATGTTCACTTAATTTTCAATGAAATTTTGGATATTGTAGTTTCACATGAAATTAAAATACAGTGTCTACCTGGTATTTATATGTATATCACAATAAAATGTAAGTTTGGCTTCTATTCATTAATGTCATTTTAATAATACTCTTTATTTGCAATTAATTATTTCCAAAATAAAGGTTGTATTATTAGTATTATGTGGGAAGTTTAAGATATAAATAAAGTGTAAGAGTGCTACAAAAATAATTTAAGGCGAGAAAATTTATTAAAGTAACAGGGAGTTCCTAGGACCTGACGTCAGGGATTACGCACAAAGTTTGACAACAAGATTTGAAGGCTGGAGATCAATTTCCTGATCTTGACACTTATACAGCAGATATAAAATTTCAAAACTTCTTCGATCTATATATTCATTGACTGCTGTGCATCGCAATTAATTGACAGACAGACAGACAGACAGAAAGAAGTACAGGGGACACCAAAACATCGCCATGGGCAAAACTGGTATCGCCCCACTGCACTAACTATCTATGAAATTGCACCCTCACGGGGCACGCTAGCGCCATGCTCGGGCATTTGTTTTTATTGCAGCATTTATAATAGTTATATATTAAAAGTGTATAATTTGCATTACAGACAATATTGACATAGCAATTAATTGACATGCAGTTCCACGCTATTCTGAGAGATAAATGTAAATACCATGCAGATACATTAGGTATTTTTTGAAAGCAGGAGTGATGGACCTCGCCGGGACTCGAACCACGAACCTCTCGAATACGGCCCGACTGTACTGACCACTACACAAAGAAGGCATGCTAAGAAGGCGGTAGAAATACCTTATAATCATAATGAAAATTCATTAGTTTTATCAATAATTTTCTCACAATTATTCTCCTGATTTTTTTAAAATGAACAAATTTCACTATTTGGAGCTGCATACACATGTAAAATGATGTTTTCAAATTCAAGTATCGCAGACAGAATATCACCTTCATGGATGCTTAATCTTTTGGAGTACATTATTATAATTTAGTGAAACTGATTAATGAATGCAATGTTAGCAAAATATTTTTTTTCTATGCAAATAAGTTTTATATCAGCTGCTGCATTTATTTAAAAAATTTCTTTCAGTACTATTTTATTGATTTATATTTTACTGCTGGCCTTAAAAAATTATATTTCATCTGTATTTTTGAAGTATAATGTTTTGTGTCTTGTAAAGTAATGTATGAAACGTTATTTTGGAATAAAAGTATATATAGCTTGTATCAGTGCGCTTTTAATGTGTTTCAAAATAAAATTTATCATAATTTCTCATCAGGTGCACTTAAATATTTACATACAGCAGTTTCAATTTAACAAATTACAGGAAATCAAATCAAGAAGCCAATTAACTAAATATTTCATTCCAAAAATATTTAATTATTGTTTTCAGCTTATATTTAATAAGTTAAATATTCTTATATCTTAAATAGCGTTTATCTGTTATTTTAGATACATTAAAATAAGTATTAAAAATAATACCAGTGCTGTGTTCCAGGGGGGTGGGAAGATTTACCAAATATTCGGAAGATTTAAGAAAATAGCTTTAAATATTTATTAGACTATTTCTCAGCAAATATGATGATAGAAGAAATACACTGTATATGTAAATCCAGAGAACAATACTGTTAAAAGTACAGAAATATAAAATTGCTGAAACTTTCTCATGTCTAAGAAGTGTTATTTCTTAAGTTATGATTAAAAAAAAAAAAAAGACTAACTTTAAAGTCAAGTAAAACTGCTGCATAGAAACGGTCGAGTATTGACGGTACAAATTCGAAGCTTCGTAGCCAGCTTTTTTTCATCACGTGATCTCCCAAACTCCAATTCCCGCCAGGGCCTTGTATATCACGTAGGCCACGTTATCACTCTGACAAACGCGAAGGGCAAGAGACAATTTTTCACACTACCGCGTTCTTCTAAAACCAATTTGAATTGCGGATGTTTATTCGCAACTTCTACATGGGAAAAAAATTGCTTTCCATTTTATGCTGTT
>KK122533.1:290344-322805 GCA_000611955.2 Stegodyphus mimosarum
GAAGGAGAGAACATTTCTAGAAATCTTTAGTAAAAAATTTCTAAAAGTATTTTATTCGACGGAATGTGCTCACGAATTTATTTTCTGCCCTCATAGCAACTTAAAGGATGAGCGTATTCTGTATGAATTGCTTTCGTAACGTAAATTACAAATAATCGACATGCCTAATATGAGACATCTGAACATGTGACTTTGCATGTGCAAACATGGCCATGATTTTCATTTTTAATTAAATATTTATTACACTACATATCTGCGTTTCTTAGTACACTGAAATGCTTAACCTTCTGAAGTATCATTTGAGTTTCTCTCCATTCTTTTGGTATTTTAATTCTGAAGAATTATGTATAAATTACACATTATATATTAAAATCTTTATCATCCAACTTGCATAGTGAAATCTGATGCTAGGAAATTTGATTTACGTAACGATTAATATGTCTCACAATGTCAGATGGACTGAATAATCGACATTGTGAAGGAATGTGCTCATTCATTTTCTCCACTTGTAAACAGAAAGGAAACTTACCTTCTACTGTGTCTTTTACATCTCTTGGATCTTCCAAGTAATTTGGGTCAATCAGTGGAGGATCATATGGATTGTCGGATCGGAGAGTTACTGTTCCTCTACTTCGAGGTTGTAGCAAATATGGAATACAGGTTATAAACGGTTTACCTCTATAAGGTCCATAAACTTGTTCATAAACCTGAAAAATCACAGAATGTCAGTTGTGACAATTTAATTTGTTAAATAATTTATTTTAACTTCCCTCTTTACCATTCTTTCTCACTTCAGTCACGCAACTCATTCCTTACAGAAAGTTATGTAGATTTTATCTGGCAAGCGTAGGTGTATAAAAGTTTGGATAAAGTTAATAGGATCTGTAGAAGAGCGAGCAGGCGGGGGAAAAACAACGGAACCATGCTTGGAGTTACAAAAAGCTGTTAGCTGACATTTAGTGAAAAAGCTGGCATGGGTTGTACAATGTCAAATTGCACGCTGAAACGAAACTGTTTAAATGCGTTATCATCCGCTAGAAAAAATTTGAGGTTCCTGGTAAATTAAATTTTATGTGAATTCTTTGAGTTTATAATTTTGTTCTACAACTGATGTCCAAAGCCGAGTAGATTGTATCCTTGTAATATTTTTTACGTTAAAATCTCAAGGTACAGATATGTTAAAGCTAATTTCATTTTATTCAGTGCTTCTTTCTGAATGAGCCTTGAACTTCGCTTTCCTCTAAAAAACTCGTGACTCGGGATTTACTGGCACCTATCAGAACTCACGCGTAAAAGGATTAGTTACACCCAAGTAAATCTAGATTAATACAGGTGTCATAAAGCAGAAACCACATTCAAACGGATTGTCAAAACAACAGTCAGAGTGAAAGGAATAAAATTTAATCGTACCTAATTTTCAAGCACTTGACAAATACTATCTTGTAGTTGTCAAGTTATTGCGGAAGGAATTAAGACATCCATTTCCATATATTCTTATGTTACAATGGTTAGCACACTGGCTCAGTACATAAGAGATCCTACAATAGTGTGCAAAACTTAAAAATACATTTTTCAACATACAACCATGAAGCTGTTGAAAATGGCTTTTCGCGATCAGTATAAAAAAAAGCGAACTGCGTAGAAAGGTGTTGCATATGCAGATAGCAGAACCATGACATCAGAAGGTACGTTCGAACACCTGTAACGCGCAGAGTCAGTCGGCGCAGTCCAAGGCAGAATAAAAAAAGAAAGAAAGGCGCATTTCCAGGCATTCTTCAGGAAGTGAGATTGTACGTGCATTATGGCTACAAAAAGCATCAGTACGCCTTTACACAAGGTAGAATGATTGGCGAGCTTGAGGCGGGACGTAGTTTGAAACCTGCTGTCCAAGAGTTCGGAATTGATAAAAGTGCCGTTTTACGAACTTGAAAAGCCTTCCAAACAACAGGTACACATGTGAGAAAGTTTGATGAAGGTTGGCCAAGGAAAACAACGGTGACTGATGTATCGTCCTGGAGGCAAAAAGTGATCGAAACCAGACAGGGCAATATCGCCAAGCAGTTACACAAGGCAACCGAACGACAGGTGTCCTAGTTTACTGTGGCAGACGACTTCATAAAAATGGCCTATTAGCCCGCTTTCTTGAATTCTGCATATCATTGACAGCAGTCCATCGGCGTCTTCGTTGACATTGATGCAGAGAACACAAAAAATGGATATCTCATCAATGCGGTCATGTCCTCTTTACCGATGAAAGTTATTTCAGTCTCAGAAAAAAATTCTCAGTTGCAGTTGATTTGGAGAGAGATACGAAAAAACCCTCTTTCTTCCCACTAACATCAAGGAAAGAGAACGCTGGGGTGATCTTGGTGTGCTTGTATAGAGAGGCGTTATGATGAACGGACGGACGGAGCTCCACATTTTCTAAAGAGGTTCACATACTAGAGATCGTTGTTGCGATGACGTTATCCTCCCCTACGTATATCTTTTCCGGGGTGTCATTGATGCCAAAGTTGTTTTATGGATGACAATGCACGGCCACACAGAGTTCATGAGGATTCCGAGGAGCTGCTGGAAAGTGAAAATATCCACAGAATGAATTAGCCAGCTTCCTTCCCGGTTTAAATGTCATTGAACATGTGTGTGATAATTTAGGGAGACGACTGATGGCATGATCGTATCCTCTGGAGAATAACAGAAACAGATACTCCTTAAGGAAGGAAACTCTTACCTCAAAAACTGTTAAATAATCTGGTGTTGAGTAGCGACAGACGGTGAAGAGCAACGATTACAGTTAGAGTAGGTCATATTCCTTATTAATGCTCTTTGATTTGTTATTCTACCTCTTGGTCAGACAGTTTGTTCTACCAACACCTTTTCTGTCAATAAAGCCTTTTTTCTATTCGTTCCGTATACATTATATTCATTTTTTTGCTACTGTACTTTCCTACATCCTTTAAGTGGTACATTGTGCCTCCATAGTATAAATTTTTTATCTCCCAAATGATGTTTTGCGGAATTACGGCCCAAATCAGAAACGTTACTTAAGTTTTTCACACAAGTGTACATTAAATTCCGGTAGTGTATAGAATTTACTTTCAAGTCCGTATAACGTGAGTTAGATAGCAATAGAGTACTAGCTACAATAGTAGGATTCCTTTATCGATACTCAGAGAAAATTAATGATGAAAGGGCTTTACAATGAGAAACAGTTACGCAGAAACGTGCTTTAACTTACAAGGAGGGGTATCGAAACGGAAATTTTTTTTATAAATAAGGAGAATTATTTGCTTGCATATATTCATGACATGCAAACTAAACAGGAACTGTAAATGCTCTGAATTCTATGGAATATTTTTCGAACTCGATAGCACCAAATATGGTGCAAATGTCATAAAAATTTCTCTTTTTAAATAAAAATAGTCTTTAAGGAAGATCCATCTAAGAAAATGAAGAACTTTTAAGGAGCTAAGTAAATCTAGATCACTTAAATCAAATTACAAAAATACACACAGAGAGTTACAATCTTTTACATAAATTTATTGCCGCTCCGTTTTATTTTAGATGACGATAGGTACTATGCAATTAAGAGGGCACGCCGAAATATAATGTACTGCGCCAGAAAGCTCTTTTATTAGTTATAGTAACGGTTGCAATGCAAGCATAAAAAGTAGTGTTACGAATTTTGTACATATATGAATAATATTCTTACGTGCGTACGGGTTCGTAATATATTAAATGCACAAGTCGTAAAAAGTTAACAAAAATTTATTCTTTCTTAACGGAAATAAATTAAAATACTGAAATATTTCTTCACAAATCTTCGCACAATATCACAATACCTCAAACGTTTAGCAAAAACTCAGTTCTAAACAGATAAAATAGTTCTATCTCACAGCGAAATCACTACAATCAATACAGCATTAAGTAAACAAACAGCAGTTCGCTTTTTACAGCTACAAGTATAACAGCAACAACAACAACTAACTCACTGAGATGAGGTGTTTCACCTCGGCTTTTATAAGCTTTTTTTAATTATCAGTAGAACAATCACGATTTTTCTAGATTTTTCTGGATGGCAACAGTAATTACGAGATATTTATTTATTAAGCATTAAATGTACGCGCTGTTTTATTTTTATTGCTATTGTGTTTTTAGACGTAGCTTTCTCTTCAAAAATCGTCTGCGTTGCTAAGGCAACATGAAGCAAATTTAATTACAATTCTAAATAAATAGCCAAATAAATGTGAAATTCGTAACAATATGAATGAAATTATATGTGAAATTATTGCAATTTTCTGTGTAATATAGCATGAAAATCTAAAAAGGCGACGATGTACCGGAAAAATAAGAATAAAGGGTAAGACTATTTCACATTGAGTAAATGGCTATCTCGCTAAATTGGCGAGATATCGTCCAGATGGTGATGCTTTTGGCGACTAATGTTTTGTCGCCAAGTTTGGCGAGATATGTCAAAATGGTCGCCAGGTTTAATTGACGACGGTGTATTGAGATATCCGAAAAAGCTTCGCCTTTTAGATGCGCCTAGCACTGTACTGTGTTTGATGTTCTCAGTAGTTTGAAGTATAATGACTGATTGAAGCTGTAAAGAGCTGCACGAGCATTTTTTGGAAAGTTCCAGAACTGTGAAGTGTTCCTTTTGGTAAAATAAATTATATCAAGCTAACATCAGTTCTGTGTGCATTCAAGCTATTACGAACTCTTATGCAAGCAACAATTTTTGGTGTCAGAAGTAGGGTTCAATGTCGGTGAAAACAACATTGGATAAGCAACTAAGACAGCTCTGTACAGCCTTTGCTTCACTGAAAGAAGAGAAAAAGCGGGACAAGAATCCGTTAAAGAAGAGATGAAAGATGGCCGAGAACGCGTTGAAGATGATGACGTTCGGGATGAAAGCAGGTCAAAAGGAAATGTAAAGAGAAATTACTGCCATAACAGATAAAAAATTCGAGTTTATGGAAGGTAGAATAGACATGGTTGACAGTAACGTTCTAGAACTTCTAGAAAGAGTTTCTGCTGTTGGAAAAGAAATCGAAGGCAGATTTTTTGCCGCTGTCGCGAAGGAAGTTGACAGTTTAAATAAGTTCATACTGACAGATGGTCACAATTCTACCACCTTTAAATCTGAACATATATCATCTAGACCAGTGATTCTCAACCTGGACGATATCGCCCCCTGAGGGGCGATCGAAAACTTACAGTGGGCGATTATTTGACTATACGCTTTTGGGGGGCGATAGTCATTTTGCGTGGGAGAAATCATTTTGAATACCCGCTTTCAGTGATGGGCCGCTGCATTTTTATATTGCGTTGGGAAAGAAGCGAATAAAACATTTTGTAAAACAATATTGTTATCCTTTGGTATTTAATTGCTACAATGTATAGTCAATGTTTATATGTCTCCCTAACGGGCAAAATTAATTGGAATGTGAATACAAAGTTGCATCGTACAGTCCGGTATTGCAATCCCTAGTGCGTATGTCTTAGATTCGCTTTGCGTGTGCAACGATTTCAATCATTTAGTCGAGCAGTCAGTAATGAGTATTATTAAATTTGAATTTTAATGTCATCTGTTGTGCTCTCGCCATATATGATATTTGCATTATTTTTAAAATAAACGTATTTCATTTTGTTCCGTATATCATAGGTAAGTTAATTATTACTTATAAGAGAGAGTTGCCATATGCATACTGGTCACCTAATGCGTATTAGGTCATTTATTTCTAAACAAAGGCTTTATATTGTAAGTTCTAATTAAATCGATAAAGTAGGAACAAAAATTCCGTTACAATAATTGTTTTGTTGTGAATTATAAGAGATTGATGAAATCAGGTGAGTTTTCTGAGCTTTCTTTATAAGATATATTTTTGTGAATAAAATGGTTTACTTACATATAAACTTATTCAAGAAGTACTATTTTCCTATAGATACGCTTTAGGACACCGGTATCCGAAAGCATACTGTATGCATTGTCTTGGAAAAATGATTATATCACAAATATTTATCAATAATAATTAAAAAATTGTGGTCAATTAGCAACTTCGGTAGTTATAGATTGGTTTCAAATTATAATATTCCTATAAATTATTACTAAATAATATATAAATCACATTTGAAATTAAGTGGTACGCATATGGCAGTTCTCCTCTAACCATTGGGTAAATAAATATTTTCAATTTTACTTATTTTTTATATATTTAAAACTGATTTTTTTAGAATTTGAATTATAGATCAACCTCTAAAAATGTCCCAGAAAAAGAAATGCCGGCAATATTCTGTTGAATATGTAAAGTTTGGTTTTATTTCTTCGCCACAAAATAGCCAACTTCCAATGTGTTTGCTGTGCAATCAGGTATTTTCTAATGAAGCAATGAAACCATCCCGGATGATTGAACATTTAAAAAGAAAACATCCCGACAAGCAGGACAAAGACATTGAATATTTCGAAAATTTAAAAACGATGTTTACCAAAAGAAATAAAATAATCAATGTATTCAAAACAGCAACCACAAATATAAATAAGGGATTGGAGGTGTCATATAAGATTTCACGTATAATAGCTCAAAATGCGAAACCTCATAATATTGGAGAGAAATTATTATTACCGGTTATAAAGGAAGTTCTTACCATGACTTCAGCAGATCCAGCCAATATTTTGTCAATGATTCCATTAAGTAATGATACCATATCAAGAAGGATTAATGAAATGGCCAATGATGTTGAAAATCAACTAACTGCGGATCTCCAAACACGAGAGTTCACTATACAGTTGGATGAGAGTAGTGTACGGGATAGTGATGCAATATTAATGGCTTATGTTAGGTACATAAAGGATTCAAAAATCATCGAAGAAATGTTATTCTAAAGACATTTAGTCACTGATACGAAAGGCACATCAATATATGAATGTTTTAAAACGTATTTTGATGAAAAACAAATTCCTTTGAAAAATATATTGGCCTGTGCAACGGATGGTGCCCCTTCGATGGTAGGACGTCATCGTGGTTTTATAACCATGTTGAAGGAAGAAAATCCAAATATCTTTACAATTCATTGTATAATTCATAGGCAACACTACCATTGGCAGGAGATTACATGAAACAATGAATTTAGTAAAATCAATAATTAACAAAATAAAAGCGCACCCACTTAATGATAGATTATTTCGGCAACTTTGCCATGAAAATGATGAAGAATATGAGCACCTATTATTGCACACGGAGGTCAGGTGGCTATCTAAAGGAAGTTGCCTCAGAAGAATGTTCAACCTATTTGATACAGTCATTAGTTATTTAGAATCAACAAATTATAATTTTCCAATGGAGATACCTGTTTTAAAGAGTGACATAGCTTATTTGGCAGATATGTATGAAAAAATAAATGAATTACTTTTGAAACTGCAAGGAAACAATGTGACCATAATTTAAGCGAAAAGTTTAATTATTGGTTTTATAAATAAATTAAGTCTCTATAAAAATAACATGGGTAGAAAAGATTTTTCTTTATTTCCCTGTTTAAGTAATATAATTGTACAGGACGAAAATATTGCAGTTTATTATAAGCATTTGGAAAGCCTAATTGTAGATATGAAACTTCGGTTTAAAGATGTTGAAAATATTCATATTCCTGATTGGGTTATTAATCCATTTAGTGCTGATCCTACTAATGCTCCTTCGCACATTCAAGAAATATTAATAGATTTGCAGGCAAATGTAGAAGCGAAACATTCATTTGAACATAGTACTTTAGAAGAACTTTGGATAAAAATTAGCAGTACTAACACATTTCAGACACTATGGATAGAAATAAGACTATTAATCATGGCATTTCCAACGTCATACATTGCCAGCAAGGTGACTTAGGATTATATCTGTCAAAATTAGAACCCAATATTATTAAACTTTGTCAAGATCACCAACCTCAAGGTTCTCATTAAAATTTCATTTAGTTTATTATTTCTTTATGTTAAAATTAAAACACATTACTTTATGTATCTTACTTTTTTTGTAAATTAAATTAAATTTCTAACTAATAAATGTTATTCTACTACTGTTCCTTTCAAAATTCTTTGGATGTATCTTATTAACGCCTAATGTAAGCCAAATCTACCTTATATTAGGGATTACCGTACAATTTTTATCTGTTAAAATTTACAGGGGGGCGAATTAAGAAGCGGGTCTTACAAAGGGGGCGTTTGGTCCAAAAAGGTTGAGAAACACTGATCTAGACCTTCTCTAAGGCTATCCAAACATGGTGGAAAAAGTCTCTGGCAAGTGTACAAGATACAATTCACTATACTGGCAAACGCAAATGGATGGGATTTCGAAGCTAGACTTCGAAGCTGTATCCGTCACGTTGGAGCTGAGGCTTTGGCGAGAAGTGTTTAAAAGAGTATAGCAGGCTTCAGTTAAAATCTTGCCAGCAGAAGCCCATGGAATCATTCCAGTGGCTCGCCACGGATGTTGAAAAGCTATCTCATCTCCCTTTTTCGGACCGCCCAACAGAAACGAGGGAAATCCTCTCCTTGCAGTACTTCATTGACGACATCTGGGATCTTGAAATACAGAAAGCTGCAAGAATGGAGGATGTCAAGGATTTAAAAAGCGCTCTGGTGTACGCCATGAAATTCGAGGCAGCCCAACAAGCAACTCGTAGAGACCGCCAACCAATCAGATCTGTTCAATTCCAGGATCCAGTGGATCAAGTGACTGTTCGTTTAGACGATCTAACCAGACAAGTCAATGCCTTGAGACAGAATAGGAGTGGCAACAAACCATCTCGAAAGTGTTGGAACTGTGGTGCTGAAGGCCACGTACGAAGGAACTGCAAAAAACCAACTCCAGGGCACGGAACATAAGACATATAATTCAACCAGACAAATTAATGCCTTAAGACGGAATTGGACTGACAGCAAAAAGACTCTAAAGGGTTGGAAGTGCGGTGGTGAAGGCCCCGTACAAAGGAACTGCAGAACACCTTAAGGCAAGGAAAATAAGATCACTGCCCAGCAAGGACGCAAGAAACAAATTAATGGCCATCATATGGAGCGGAGATTGCCAGATAACGAGAAGCACCATTTTAAAGCGCTTCAAATTTCTGCAGTCAATGGCGTCATTATGAATTCTTCATCATGGGACATAGGAATTGGGTTCCTTGCAATATGGCCATCTATACATAAGGTCAGTTACCACCATCAAAAAAGATTTCGATCAAAACGTGGAGGCTAAACTCATTTGGACGCCACCCTCCAAACAATGTCCGGAGATAAAATCGACATCAATGGACAATTTAACGTTAATATCACATTTGGAACTGTCACCTACCATTATACGGCATATGTAGCAGATATTACCGTCTCTTGCATTCTCAGATTTCTAAAGAAATGTAACTTTTCCTTAGACTTTGAAAATAACGAACTGCATTCTGCCTCCGAGGACATAACTCTGGTCGGAATTGAAGATGGAGGAGTTAAATCCGTCCACCAAATCATCGCTCAAAATGATATCACAGTCCCCACCTATCCTTAACTCGATAAATCATTTATTCTAGATTGGGATGCGAGCAATGGGAGTGTCGGTTCTGGTTTTCCCCCAAGAAATAAGAGGAGAAGAACGTGTCGTAGCAAGCTGGAGTGAGTGTCTATCTAAACCGCAGAGAAGTTGTAGTGCCACCAGGAAAGAGTTGCTTGCTGTAATCGTTGACCTGGCTCTTAGAATTCAAAACTCTCGAAGACCAAATAACCAGATGGATCTAGAGACTCCAGGAATATGACACTACTATCCGTGATCAGAAGCGATCATCACTTGGGGAAACGCCGAAGCCCTGTCTAGAAGATCCTGCCCAGAAAGCTGCCGATATTATTCCAGGTTCCATGCAAAGTACGAGATGCTTAATTCAGTCGCACAAGTTACAACTTCAACATCGGTTGATCGAGACCCATGGAGGGCGAAGAAGTCGGCAAAGACCAGTTGGAAGACGGCGGCATTAAATCCATAATTGACTTAATGGACTCTTCAAACAGGAAATCTACCTGGCAGGACATTTCGATCTATAGTTCTACAACAAAAGAATACTGGGACTCGCTCCATATTCGAAACCGTGTCTTACGGCAGAAGTTCAATTTGGGTGATGAAAAAGCTTTCCTCTGGCAGCTGATACTTCCAAGATCCCGGACGTCTTTACAAAACTGCGTATCAGCCTTATAGGAGGCCATCTCAGAATAATGAAGACTTTGCATAGAGTTCGAGAGCCCTTTTACTGGAGTAATACAAGGGCTAAAGTACAAAAGTGGCGTCAATCATGCGATGCCTGTGCGGGTCGGAAAGGACTGTAGAAACACAGCCGAGAGAAGCTGCAAATTCGAAGCGCTTTTTGGATTCCAATTATAGATCCCAGGATATCGTCTTTGATATCCTTGGAGCTCTGCAACGAAGTGCTCATGGCAACAAATACATACATTGATTACTTCACTAAGTGGCCTGAAGCACATCCTTTTCCTGATCAACAGGCTGCCACTGTAGCAGAGGTAATGATACAGCAATGGATTTCCAAGTTTGGAGTGCCTCTTCAGTTACGTTTCGATCAAAGAAGAAATTTTATCTCACCTATAATTAAAGAACTCTGCAAACTACTGGGCATCGACAAAACCCAAAGACACCTTTACATTCCCACCCAGAGTGCATGGTAGAGAGGTTAATATCCATCCTTTATAACCTCTCGCTGATAGTTTCCAGAAACCAAGAGGACTGGTACCAGAAATTACCACTCTTCTTACTGGCCTATCCGAGTGCTGCCCACAAGACTGCCGGATATTGCATATCGCAGATCCTCTTCGGTCGTGACTTTTGTCGTCCTTGTGAGCTTTTGTTTGATTGCCCTCTGAATGCACCTTCATCGCCTGAGGAGTACATCCAAGATCTCCAGGCACGGTTTCAAATGATGCATAATTTTGGACGAGAGCGAGTCAACGAGGCGACGGAGAATATGAAGGCCTGCTACGACTCGAAAGCTATAGGATATCGATTCAACGAAGGTCATAAGGTGTGGTTGTGAAATCCGATTCAATGGAAAGTTCTTTCTCCTAAACTACAATCACTTTGGGACAGGCCTTACACAGTCCTAAACAGGCTGAATGATATTTTAGTTCGGATCCGTAAGTCATCAAATTCTGAGCTTAAAGTCGCTCATTACGATAGGCTAGCCCCTTATTACGACGACAGTGCTTAGTTCCCATAGTGTATATAATGTGACTGTTATACAAAGACCATGGTCCTATTTGTACATAAATTTGTAAATTTATGCATTTACTTTTTGGTTTAGTATTTGATTTGTTTTATGTTATTTATTTAAATTATTGTTTTAGTAGTGTACTAAGTTTTCCTTAGCAGTAAATATGGCTTCGTGTTCAGGGATTGTATTACCTGGGACGAGCAATCCTTCAGAAGGGGCCAATGTTAACGAAGTTTCTACGTTGATGCATAATTTGAGTGAAATTGTAAGGTATTTCTCCCTCCTTCTTCGCATGCCTTCGTGGTGTAGTGGTCAGCACACTCGACGCGTATTCGAGAGGTCCGTTGTTCGAGTTCCGGCGAAGGCGTTGTTCATTTTTCATCACTCCTGCTTACGAAATAATCTAATGTCTCTACAAAATTATATGTGAAATTGTATTTTTTCTGTACAGTGTAACATGAACATCTAAAGAGACGATGCGCTCTCTTCCGAAAAAATAAGAATAAACGGGCAAGTTCTATTTAACATTGAGTAAACAGCTATCTCGCTAAATTGGCGACAAATCGCTAAACCTTGTCGGCGACCATTTTGTGACATTTTGATCCGGTCCCTGTATCATTATAATAGGTATCGTAATTGAATAACTGTAATTGGATTCATATGTAGCTATAACTGTATCCAGCCCTCATATGCCTTCCAGCAGTTTCGAGAGGTACTAGAAATCTCTCGGCTGCCCGGAGAAATAAGACCGGGAAGAGCATCAGTTTCTGAGTAGTAGTAGTTGTTAATTCAGGGGCGAAGACGGAGTATTGAGATATTCGAAAGAGCTTCGCCTTTTAATGTACTTAGCACTGCGTTGTGTTTAACATTCTTAGTAGTTTGAAGTGCAATTACTGATTGTACTCTGTGAAACTGTGAAGAGATGTACGTATATTTTTGTGGAGAGTTCTATAACTGTGAGTTGTGCCTTTTAATAAAATAAATTTTATCAAGCTATTATCGGTTCTCTGTGGATTCAATCTAGCAAGAACCCTTACGCATGCAACAGTACTAATAAAATGCTTGACACCGGAAGATATGACAGAATATTATTAAGGATTTTATTAGAATATATTATGATTTTAAGTAGCACACGTTTTGAAACTGTTATACAGTACGTTGTCATATCTCGAAACGTGAATGAAATGTTCTCAACAGCGTGCATTGGTAACAGCGTTTGTTTTGCCAATATAAGAATGTTTCTTAATTTAGTATGAAAACATTAATTCTAAACTACAACAGCTTTTTCAGAAATGAATGAAAATTACTTGGACGTTAAACTAGGTTATTAGAATACTGCAAAGCACACTCGAGGCTATCTGCCTAAGTGAAGGGATGCCCTGGTCGAGAACTTTGCAAGGAAAACTGAACGACTGTCACCCGTCGGGAAAGTCACAAAAGAGCTTCATCACTCCTGCTTACGAAATAACCTAATGTCTCTACAAAATTATATGCATAGGTTTGGGATTGTTCGGTTTCAAAGCATTTGTAGCTCTGTCACAGTCTAATACTAACTTCTACCTGTTTCGACAAGACGACACCTTTACCAGCATCGCTGAGCCAAGACAGAGTACCCACTATCGAGTACAGCTTGTTTGTTAGTGTGATGGTTAAGTGTACCACCCATCAATGTTGGGAAGCCACCCGCAGCTTAATGGCGGGTCCGTTAGCCGCTACCAGTTCGGGGAATGTTTACGGCCCTTCTAACGCGCCAAGGTTGACCCTCAGTGAGAAGCCTACAATGTGCAAGCCCGTTCGCCTGTGTCGAAAGGTTTAGTTTAAGGTTTCCCGTTAACCAGGGTTGAAGGTCTAGCTTTCCAGTGGTCTCAACGACTCGGCCATTGATGGGGATCACTTGGATTCATTTATTAAAAACCTCTGCTTATGTCTATCATTATGAAAATAAAAATCTACAGAATTTAATTTCATCACTAGGAAAAAAAAAACATTTACTTTCAAACACAGAAGAAACAGGTTTATATTTGTGATTATACGATTTTTATTACACGTTTATATTTGTGATTATATACGTTGCTTTCATTTTTTTGAAAAACAAATTAAATGGATTCATGAAATAAATTTCAAAAATCCCGTTTTACCTCTGGTCTTAGGCCGAACTGGAGAAACGCATTTAAAGTAGTTCCTTCTAAAAAGTACACTTGATGATTCGGA
The DNA here is from genome assembly GCA_000611955.2 of Stegodyphus mimosarum. Lineage (NCBI taxonomy): Eukaryota > Metazoa > Arthropoda > Arachnida > Araneae > Eresidae > Stegodyphus > Stegodyphus mimosarum. The sequence continues at coordinate 303,806 of KK122533.1, forward strand.
AAATCCTCCTTAGGATTTATGGCATGTTTTCCCAGGAACGCATTAGCTGAGCAAAATCCGGCAGATGCCAGTGGACCTGACACAGAATAAATTTGAAATTCGTATTAATTTACAACTAATGATAAACTACTTGACGCGTAATTAAATGATACGAAATAAAAATTTACACAAAATAATAAGTATTTATTTAATATCCTAAGTTAAAAAAGCGCACAAGATATTTAGAGAACACTAATTAGAAAGTGATTGTTGTTGAAGAAATAGACTCGTTCAAGATAAAATGATAGATGTTAAATTTTACAGCATGATATGAGTAGGCCTGAGCTGCGGCTCCGATTTGAATAAAAAAAAATTCTGTTATAAGATAACGGGATATTTATGTTCGCTGAGTTATTGAGGTTAAACCAGTTGCAAGTGTTTCGTTTTTAAGAACGAAACTCGGAAATGAGATCTTAAAAATGTGACCTGAATAACGTTGAAGCTTTAACTGTGGCAAGTGGTGCCCTTTACATTTTCTCCTTTCTTTAAGGCAAATGCCAAGCCCAACGATTATTGGAAGTACCTCGTGCCTTTAGTACGGCACTAACGTAAAAACCTGGGCTTTTAACTGGGATTTGAACGTAGAATCATCTTTCTCAGCTCATAGGCTATTCTTATACATTGAGATTATCTGGAAATAGGTCTCTGGTGTTTAGTGGCTAGAACTTTAATATAGGAAAGCAACACAACTGAGTACGAGACGAGAGTAGTCGTTATGCTAGAATCTTAGGTACTAAGGATTAATGTTCTCAGTTATGAAGCGCTTTTATTTTCTTATTTCTTTCTTTGTAAGGTTATGAACAGCGTTTAAATCAAATTTATGAATTTCATTTTAAATTTGCCATTACCTTTATATTTATACAATTCTCGCCTTGAGAAAGAATTTGTTTTACACCAGGCAAAAGTAAATCTAGTTAAAAGGAAAAGCCAGCTATACAGATTGGGTATCTCGTATTGACTGAGAAGGACCATGCTACACTGGTGTCCAAAAGTTAAGCATAATTGATAATTATGTGAATAAAGAAGGAACTGTTAATCAGAATGGCGGGAAACGTGATATGCGAGTGTAAAATGGTTATAAAATAAGGAAGCAAATCAAAAGAACGATAATAATTAATTTTAGTATCCAAAGTAGCAGTTTGAAAGAAAACTGAAAATAGCAAGGGTTCACACTTTAAAGAAAAAATTAAAGAAAACATTAAATAAATTACTGATACTACAGTTTAATAAGGCGTGTGGTCACCTCTGACAGCCAGGCACGCTGTACAGCGATTTACCATACTTGCTATGAGATGATGAATGGGTTGTGGGCTCAAGCGCTTCCAAGCTTCTTGAAGAGTTCTCTTCAGTTCTGTAACGGAGCTTGGTGGGTGCGAAAGGGCTGCAATTTGTCTCCCGAGCATATCCCATACATGCTCGATAGGATTTAAATCAGGGGAGTTCTCAGGCCACGACATGCGCTGGATGTTTTCCGTTTCAAGGAAGTTATCAACCAGCATCGCTCGCTTCATATTCATGGATGTCATCAAAGACATCCATGAATATGAAGTCAGGACCAACAGCACCCCGAAACAAGCGAACGTAAGGCTCAAGAACTTAGTCTCTGTATCTTTGACCAGTCACAGACCCCGTGTCAAAGAAATGGATGTCTGTGCGGCCGTCCATTATGATGCCTGCCCATACCATTACTCCCCTTGATGGAAAATGATGTCTTTCCGATATGTTTCTTGGTTCAAAACGTGTTCCACGTTCTCTCCATATCGTTACCCGACGAGAATCAGTACTGAGACTAAACCGAGACTTGTCACTGAATATCACATTGGCTCACTCTCCCACACTCCAATGTTGATGTTTCAAACTCCAGTTCAAACGAGCGCGTTTCTTCGCAGACGTGAGGAGAATGCAAACTGCTGGTCTTCTGGCATACAGGCCAGCATGATTCAGTCTCCTGTAAGCAATTTGTCTCGAAATTCGCATTCCTGTGGCGACTGTGAGCGCCGAACCCAGTGCTCTGGCAGTACTGCCCCTCTGACGTCGCGCATTTATTACCAGATATCGGTCTTGGCGAGGGGTTGTGACTTTTGGTCGACCTGATACTCGTCGTCGGATAACATCTCCCGTTCTTTGAAACCTCTGCCACAGTCTTGAGATTACAGACTGGTTCACATTCAGAATTCGAGACACTTCGGTTTGTGAACGTCTGGATTCCAGCATTCCAACGATTCTTCCTTTCTCAAACATCTCCAATTGGCGCCTTTGTGCCATCATTCACCTTGTTTGATGGTTAGCAACGTTCTTTCGCACAGCAGTTGCCCGAAACTTGTCTGAACTGCCTATGCTGCGTGAATCGGTTTCTCTGCGTTCCGACATGCGCAGGTGTTTCGCGCAGGACGTAGCCGACTGAAAAGTTTTGCATAAACCCAATGTTTCTTCTTTACCCAAATAATATCCGTAAGAAATTTGGAATAATTTTACGAATATTTACTCCATGTTTTTCGCATTTTACAATTTATGCTCAACTTTTGGACACCAGTGTATTATCGGGATAGCCTAACAACGAGAAAATGCTTTAGAAATTTTTGAAACGATGATATAAGTTTTATTAAATTTTTTAATTAAGAAGACAAAAGATTTGTGTTAGTTAAGTCTGTTTTATTGATAAAAGAATACCTTGCGTTACTTTGAATGCACACATATTGTTCAAAATGGTAGGAGCAAATTTAGTTCAGAACACAGTCAAAATCATAATTTCCGAAAGAACTGCGTGCAGACTATTAGACTTTATCATTAAGTTTTTATTAATTTCACTGAAGCTAAAACCAGCTTTGTCATGCATTTTAAGTTTAAAACAGTATATTTAAAATTATTTAACTTTAATTATAATTTAGACCAAACCTTTATAATGTTGCTACTCATCCCTCAATTTATTAATCAAATGTCTGTTCACTCAAACTGAAGTGTTTTGATGTATGTTTGAAAATCGTTTCATGCCTATCAAAAAAAGAAATCAAAGAATTTTTTAACTCCCATGTTCAGCCATTTGAGCAAATTATGCTTTTGCTCAGAATAAAAATTAAAAAGCAGTATTTAATAAGAATAAAACTCGCTTGATTTCTTCTGTTTTACTCTGAAGTGAACAAAATCTTTTAACAGAGAAGTCAATTACCTGTTCTATTTTCGATATATTTCTCTATATTCACAAAGTTGAGAAGTTTGGCTCTGATTTCAGGCATGGCAGGGTTCAGAAGAAAATTTACATCCACTCCAATATGATCTTGCAAATTTTTGCCAACTGGAAGGTCAGCTTTGACAGGAATCTGAAAGCGAATTTCCTGAATTACTGCCATTTTAAATAATAACTGTAACTTGATTCTATGCACATAAATGGACTGCTATTTGAAGAACAAAATGAATTTTGCTGCACTAACATAACTAAATAGCTAACTCAAAATTATGCAAAATGACATGATATTACCATTTCTGTAAAAAATATGTAAACTTACTGATTTACGTTTTACTACTGTACGTAATATTATAACGTTTGAAAGGCTCTTCGAGCTAACAAAATACCTGTCCCAAACACTAACCCCTGAAACGTTACATTTCTGGGGTGGGAGGTATCTCCTTTAGCTTAAATTAACTGGGAAACTAACGAACACATAAGAATTGCAAAATAATAACGTAATTTTCTTCTCTACTTGTGAGTTTAAATTCAAATTATGCAAACAAAATCTAAGTGTCCTCGACTTTCAATTAACTAGCTGGACAAAAATTAAACTGGCTAATAGCAGTATTCCTACTCAAGGCTACAAAAGTATTTGGTTTGAACAACCTACTCTAAATTAATATGCCGGGTGATTCGCTACTAGACTGACAAACTTGCAAGGTGTGTAGGTGATACAGAGACGACTCGGAATCACATAGGAATGCAGGGTCGCAAATGCCGTTGCAACGAGCTATGGTGCAACGAAGCAGAGAAAAGAACAGAAACAGCAACACATTAATGAGACAGAAAATATTTTATTGAAAGGTTGTACCACAACAAGTGTCCGAAATTACGACCAGAAGTCGTCTGGCAGCCCTGATAGCAGCGTTACATGGAATTCCTTACGTTCTTGAAAATTCCTGGCATGTTACGTATCCTCCCGGCAGCTACAGATTTTCTAGCGACGAAAATTTCAACTGAACGGACGGCCATCTCGTACACCAAACTCTTCATGTGATCCCAGAAGTCCATGCATGATAGATCCAGTGATCTGGCAGGCCAATGAACCGGGCCACCACGACCTATTCACCGCTGTCCAAAGGTTGGGTCAAAGTGTCGGCGGACGTCAATCGTGCACTGTGAAGGAGTCCCGTCATGTTGGTACCACATGGACCTACACGGGACCCATCATGCATGGACTTCTTCTGCGGTCACATGAAGCATTTGGTGTACGAGACGCCCGTTCCTTCAGTTGAAGATCTCGTGGCCCAAAAATCTGTAGCTGCCGGGAGGATACGTGACATGTCAGGAATCTTCCAGAACATGAGGAATTCCGTGCAGCGCTGCTTTCAAACCTGCCAGATAACTTCTGGTCGTAATTTCGAACACTTATTGTAGTACAACCTTTAAATAAAATATTTTCTGTCCCATTAATGTGTTGCTGTTTCTGTTCTTTTCTCTGCTTCGTTGCACCATAGCTCGCTGCAACGGCATTTGCGACCCTGCATTCCTATGTGATTTCGAATCGTCTCTATACCCCCTACACAACCTGCAAGTTTGTCGGTCTGGTAGCGAATCACCTTGTACATTTACTAACTCCGTCGAATGCCCGGCGGTGTTGTTACTCGAACAACAGCTTCTGATGCAAGGCAGGATCGGCGGCTGAAGCAATAACGAAGTATCTCTCTACTACCAAATCATTTTGCGGTTACGATTCTTCCTCTCGCTTTAAGCTGCTGCTTTCCAACAAAATCTGCATAAACTCGTGGACTGAAGAAGTAGTGACGAAACGAGGCACAAAGGAAAAGTGTAAAATAAACTTTTAACTCAAATAAAATATCGCAATATAAGTTGCTAATTTATGCTTAATACAGTTCACATATGCTTTTTCAGTAATGGCCTAGTTATCCTCGGAAGTAACTACTTTTCCCACCTTCAGAAATAACGATTTTTAATTGTGTAATTTCATTCGCAGTAACAACTATTTACGTAATTCAGCTATTACATTAAATTTTATTAAAATCTTTCAGTTGTTTAATTAGAATACGTTTTTTGAAAGAACATAACTAATGTCACAAAGAAAATCTGAGTTCTGTGGTAAAATTGCAATAATTTCAAAAATTAATTATTTTTCCTGAACTTAATAAATCTGAAAGTACATAGGAATATCTAGAATTATGAATTTACTTCCATCCATTTATAAAAAGTAAGGATTCTTCATAAGTTTAATGCAATGAAATTTTTTGAATAACAACTAAATTTTTTCAATTTAATCTATTTACAGATTTTTATGATACTCATATGAATATGAATCTTATTAGCAGGTCATAATGACAGTTTTGAGATTTGACACTCATCTGTCTCAATATTTTGATGATTTAGAGTAAAAAATCCTTCGAATTTCAACCCCAGGTTGCTCTTGGTCAAAACGTAGACAGGCAGCTTACTTGTGCTTAAAAAAGTAATCCACTTTATATTATCCTGAAAATACTACATTTGTTTGTGACACTTACGCTTAAATTTTACTGACACTCAGATTTGAGTTAAACCCTGCCCTGTCTTTTTTGGCTCATGTCACAATATTCGCTCAGATCAGAAAAGTATGCAAATTTACAGGTATGAGGTATGATTTGAAGTTAATTGTGGTGTTAAATTAAATGTGGTTTACTGGAGATGCTTCATTGCTGCTGTCTCACAGAGAACTAGTTGTTGCTGGATACGATGAGACCAAAGGTTTCAAAAGTAGCTGTACTGCTATTAAGTTGTTTGAAGGTTTAACCGTAGAGTAGATCAACCAGGTATTTTAGATTTACATTAGAACCTTGCTGTATACATATATCCAAGTACCGGCAATGTAACCTCATGTCCGCACTTGTTTCGTTACGACAAGTAATCGCTTTTAATTTGTCTTAAATTTTCAACTGTAAGCTACCAGAATGGCTTAATGAGTTTTATTTTGAGTTTAATTTGATCTGTGCTTTGGATTGACAATTAAGTAGATACCGATAACACACCAACTTGTTAAGATACCTCTGTATGTTAGTCATTAGGCTGAATGTTCACGTTACGTTAATTCCTCACCACAGAGCTGTAGTTGTGTGGAGGGCAATCATATATATAGTGCATTAATAAATCGGAAGACAGTGCACAATAGTACTTTTCTAAAACCTTATTGGCCTACTATAAATACTGTAAACCGTTTTTATGAAAAAACTGCATTGAAAACACAAGCTTATATGAAAAATGACACAAGAATTTAATTAAAATATGTTATTGTAATTGAAACAAATACCTTCTTCAGATACTTAGAATCCTTTACATTTAATTATTAATAAGAGTTTAAGCAAATTTTATTATCTAAGATGAAATAATTATTTTAGTAAACATGGTACTGAGAATGAAACAATTTTTTCTTTCTTCAGTTTTTCGAATATTCTCATACATTTCCGGAATTTCTGCTCATAATAATTAGAAAAGTATTAAATATTCATAGTTATATCTCTTAATCTGATATCTCTACCTTGAATCTGTCAAGTTCCTTTCTGGGCCCGACACCTGACAGCATTAGCAGTTGTGCAGTGTTTGTGGTCCCAGCTGACATTATCACTTCTCTCTTGGCTTTGACTTCATAAGTGGTGCCACGGAAGTCAAACTGCACGCCTCTAGCTCTGCGTTTTCTTATGAGAACCTGAATTTCGATGAGAATAGGTGTGAATTTAAATAATAAAATAAATGGAAGTGAAGTAAAATCAGGTATTTAACGTATTATCGCGTCGACCTTGAAATTTGACTACCATCGAACCGCAATAGTTTGCGGAGATTTCATTAAAGTTGCAGGACTCCTGCTTGAGGAAATCTGAGCCGCTTATCTTCAAGTTTTCCAGTAAAGCATTTGTCAGCTACTGCGCCATCCAGCAAACAGTCACTATTACTGTTATATCAACTTCGTTTTTACACTGCTTAAAATGTCTTTTGTCAATTTCTACTATTTTGTTAAGCTGTCCGGTTTAACCATGTTTTGTATCCAGCCCAGCAATTGTCATTGTATGCTCAGAGCCGCTGTCTGCCCATGGATGAAATGACTAAATTTTTCAGTAAACTCCCGATGGGGTCCGATTGGGACCTCATGGGGTGGTGCTGCGGATGGATGCGGGTTTCGGGCAATACCTGAGTAGTCTTAGCAAAGCCGTCCGGGTGCCCGAGCCTGCTGTCACCTGTAACCTGTCCGGTTTAACTGGATGCTCTATTTAGAACGCTATGAATGCAAACATCCCGCAGGTAAAAAACGTGGCTTATCAGCAATTAATCGGAGTTGCATTAAAAGAAAGCACAGATGTCGTGAGTGTGTTACAACATCATACTCCTTATCCATAACTGGAGGTAAAACACGCTGCTTGGCGACAGTTTCAAGGTCGACGAGATAATGCGTAAGTACTTAAAATCATTCTGAAAAACTAAAATAACACGAAAGGGTTTAAAATGAGATTTAGCCTGTCAAATTACAGCAAAGTTTTTAAGAAATTCTTTCAATGCTATTATTAGATATACTCGCACGTTTTTAGAATATTACATATATATTAATCGTTTTTATTTCTGGAATATTTAAAGGGGGACGCGAAGATCTTTCACTTGTAATAAGGAAAAGTATTAAATACTGCGGATCTCAGTTGAATACAGGTTCATTACAAGTATAGAATTTGATCTAAATGATGGAGTTCCTCTCAAATTACTTTACCAGTTTAAGTCAAAAAAGTCAATGATAAATTGCTCAAAAACTTTCGATTCGTATTTACCTCAATCTTTCGAGATATATTCTAATTAAAAGTATGAAGTTTAAAAATTAAATCTAAACATCTTCGCCGTGATTATTACTTATAAAAGATTTCAATTCAAAAAAGCAGTTTTTTTTTAAATTCAGCAGATGTTTTTTTTTCTTTCCAAGTAAAATCTGAACAAGAATTATGAAAATTTTGTTAATAACATAATAATTTGTTCGTAATAGGGAACATGAAATTTGAGAACGTTCTTAATTATATCTACTGTGGTCGAAGAGACCACATGTGACCAGTTGGAAGCTTAGAGCATGCAGTGGGCTTCGAAATAGCTGTATAACTAAAATAGCTTAGGGGGGCCAAACTGTGAAATCTCGTAATATGCGCTATTGTTTTCAGCTGAGTTAGCTAGTAGCAAAAGCTGAAAGTTGACACTACGCCCGGAGCGGTAAGTTCGTTTTAATTTACTAGTCCCATCTGGAAACAGTAAGTTTGCTTTAAAGTCATTGCTGGAGAAGTAAGTTTGTTTTGACTTACCAGTGACACCCAGAGAGGCAAGTTTACTTAAATTTACTGTCACACCTGGAGTGGTAGGTTTGTTATAATTTACTAGTCAAGCCAGGAGAAGTATGATTTACGAATCACACTTGGGGAGGTAAGTTTACCCAAATTTTACTGTCGTACCTGGAGCGGTAAGTTCATTTTGAGTTAACCAATCCTTTCGCAGCGCTCTGAAAGCTTTAAAGTACTATATACTGAACTTCTGTTTCAGAAGTTATGTTTAGTAATACAGTCCCTATAAACTGCAGAGAAGTTTTAAGGCATGACCCAGTTTTTACTTACATTCATGACTTGTAGATTTAACTTAATACTGTATTATTTATTTTGATAAACTTTCCAAAGACAGTGAAGCTCATTTTGTAGTTTAGTGGGAAAATGAAGTAGATTAGATGAGTAAATTTCATGCTATAATATTTTTGATATATACTGGTATTTCATAAAACATTTCACAGTACAGTATGTGAAGATTACTATCATAGCTGGTTAGGATTTAAATAAATTAAAAAGTCTATTTCAGTGTTTATTAACGCAACCTAAAAACAAAAAATAAGAGAAATCACTTTTCATTAAATGACCTCTTAAGGGCGTTTGACGCCCAACTAGACTTTTCTTCAAGTTATTTAGAAACGAATTATATTCTCACATCTCTCTTTCTCTCTCCCACGCGCGATCGCGCACATACATGTAGTATGTATATTATAATAACAAATTTGTTCAAGCAAATTTTTTCACATTTGAATTTTTGGATTCCGTAGAGCAGTGGTGTCGAACTCAGATTTCATGCAGATCGAAGCCACGATCAGCAGCTGACAAGACAATTTTTTTTTCATTAAAAGATTTTCTTTAAACCTAAATTTAAAATTCTGTGTTTACTAAATATTTATCAATGTATGGTACGGTAATTTTTGTTTAGAATTATCCTTCAACAAAGCGACATTATTATCTCCACATATATTAAATTTTAAGATATTTCGGGAAGTTCTTGGTTTTTGAATTCTTACACGTCAATGCCTGTCCTTTCAACAGATCGAAAAGATACATACAGGAAGCAAAAATGTAATGTTTTATTGCAAAAATAACTAAAAATGAGTTCATTTTTAATTAAAAGAAAAGGTAGTACTGGTACAGTAAGAGCTCTAGTCCTTTATGGGAATCACGATTTCACTCATTAAATTATCGAAGGTTGGTTGTGATCTATTCTAGCTGAAATTGAGCTCTGAAAAGTGAGAAAACTACTCAGCTACTGAATCAGACATATAATATCGGCCAGAATACCGTTATTTCACTCTCACCGAAGTTAGAATTGTAAAGCAAGTAAAAAGCCGGAATGACAAAAGCTTCCTTACCATTATCTAATACTATTAAACAAACAGACTTACGTTACCTTCCTAACCATGGCGTTCGGAAGTATGTCAAGGTTCGTTCTATTCTCAGCAGGCACTAAATAAGCTTTAGCTGAGCTGCATCGTTGCCCATTACGCAGAGTACCCTGGAGATCACAGAATCCTTAAAAAATTAAAAAAAAAGTTCAAGACACGGTAATATTTTGGAAAGATTAAGTGGAAAAATTAGAAATGAAACATTTTTATTATATTGTTGCGTGCGTACGGGTTCGTATTGGATTGAATGCACAAGTCTATAAAAATTTAATAAAATTTATTCTTTTCACAAGAAATAAAACAAAATGCTGAAATATTTCCTCAGAGATATTCGTACAGTATCACAATATCTCAAACGTTAAACAGAACGCAATTCAAAACAAAGAAAGTTAATCCAATTTCACAGCGAATTCGCTTCAATCAATAACAACGCTAAGTAAACATACAGTTCGCTTAAAACAACAGAAATTGAGCTGAGGTGTTTTAATTCGGCTTTTATAAGCTTTTTAATTATTCACGAGAACATTCTGCTGCAATCTATTTTCTCGATTTTCCGGATGGCAACAGCAATTACGAGATATTTATTTATTAAATATCAAATGCACACAAGTGCCTGGCCTCAGCCACCACCCCAAGCTCTTATTGGACACGACTTGTGATGTCATATAGTGACGAAATGAATTCCCCGCGGCATTTTTGCGCGCCGAAAGCTTGAGCCCCAGCTCCACAAATTCACATTTATACATAACCAAGACCAAAGCAGTGTAAGTTCACCTAACGTAAACGAAAAAGATAATGAAACCTCTTCAACCTGACGTCCTAAACGGCAACCAACAGGGGTGGTGGCTGGGGCCAGGCGCTTGTCAAATGCACGGGCTCTTGTATTTTTACTTTTCCGACGTAGCTTTGTTTTCAAATTCGTCTGCGTTGCAGGGGAAAATAAACAATTTTAATTACAATTGTAAATAAATAGCTAAATAAATACAAACTCCGTAACAATCTCTTTTTAATTAAAGAAAGCGAGAATTTTGTAGTGTTATTTCTTTTTAACACACGAGGCAGTATCTTATTAATTTCAAAACATTCCTGAATATTTTCGGTACATTTGAGAGTATTTAACAATTTTCTACAGAGCAACTTTTAAGAAATGTGCTTAAATATAATACGCTTTATGAAGGCTTTAAGAAACACGTTTTCAGGGACAATATTCTGTTTCTCTAAAGTTTTAGATGACTAAACCTATTACTACACACGTACTTGCCGAAGTTCGAGGAGCGCAATTTTTTAGAAATTAATTCTGATTCTAATTGTTTAAATAAAGTTTACAATGCGTGTTGTTCGAGGGGTTCATCATCCTTAATTTTCTGAGATAAGAAAAATCATTTTTAACAATTGCTTATAGCAAAATATAAAACTCATCTTCGATAATGCAGTCTGATCTTCGTATTCACATTCCAGTTTAACATCGAAACAGTTCTAATTTCAGCAACTACAATAAGCCAAACAAATAATCGCCAAAAATTCAAGGTACAAGTCATAAAATAGTGTATTTAAAACACTACTCTAAACACGTGGTTCTAAATAACAATGCCAAATGATAGGAAGGAAAAAACACCGATACTATTCCAACACTATATGGAAACATTTGAACTTAGTTAACAAAGAAAAGACTTCATTATTCAAGGCCAGCTGACTTTGGTTTTCACTGGATCGCTTGCGGAAGCAGCTCGAAGTAAATATTGCCTGTAAATGATGGATGTTGTAACAGTTTCTGGTTTACCATGACACGAAATTTTTACAGAGGAAACAATAACAGCAGGTATCAAGAGATAAAAAATGTGTTTTTTCATTCTTATTTCTCGACTAAAAATCTTGGATGCAGCTTTACAGGGTTTATTTTAATTAACCAGTTACATTTTAAGTTAAATATGTCTCCTATTAGATATGTCTAAAGTTTTATGCGATTTTTAGTCCTTTTTCCCCCATTTTTTAAAGGCGGAGAACACGAAATAGAAAGAAGTGAAAACTTTCAGAATTACATCTGACCTCTTGCCTTCTACCTGATTTTAAGTTTCTCCCACACTGATAAAGCTCCTTAGTTTTAAACTGAAAGTGGTCTCGTGATGTTTTTTCCATACTCCACACATTGCTGAAGATTTGGAAAGTAGTAATTGAACAAGCTGCTAAGTCTGCAAGAGCATGACTAGAGGAATATCTTCAGCGCATTAAAACTTCCCACTTAAGTCGAGTAATTTTTGTCGATGTTTAAGTAACATCATGTTTAGTGCTATCGTGATGAAAGACCTTTATGATGGATGAATGCAAGCAACTTAATGGTCATTTCCCCTCTCAGGCTACCCAGACATGGACTGTACGGCGGTGATCAGCGTTTATCGTTTTATTGCATCTCAACAGATTATTCTCCTGTAATCCTAAGATACATTTAACATAATTTGTTTTGGATGCAATCCTTTTTAACCCTAAAGGCTCAATTCTTCAGTCCTTTAGCGATTCTGTATTCGAGCCAATTTCCCTTACAAAGTCTTTTACGAAGGCATCCCTTCCGTTAGGCAAACAGATCTCGAGTGCTTTGCCGCAATTAAATAAACCAAGCTGAATATTACGATCTATAGTAACCATTTAACTTCCATTACAATTCATTTCGGAAAGAGCTCACTGCTGTTACTAGAAAGCAAAGAAACATTGGGACCAACTCTCTTCTGCCGTTTTTTCGGGGGTAGCTGCTGGAGAACCCTATAATCGAATTTCTTGGGGAATCCCTAGGTACCTGTATGCATCATTCGGCTGCGGTTCTTTGCACAAAGAGGACAGTTGACAGCAGTTCATTATGTATAGTTTGGTACTGAACTTCATCAGAAACCACTAATGAACATTCAGAACTTTAGAAATGTCCCCATCTATCTCCATTCTAGAATTTTTGAAACTGCAACTGCATCTTCTTCCTACACTTCATATATGCTATGGCAGGCTGAAGCGTTATCTTTACCAAAATCTTACGATAAACACTGCATTATGTGGTACTTATAGTTTGCCATTTTAAATAATTAAATTTATGAGTTACTCTGATAAACTCAGTGACTTGGTATGCTCTGTTGCCCTCTTTTTATTAGTAAAAGATGTCATTCGTTTATTGTGATCTTTTTTACGTAAACCATCTGATCACAATTGGCATCTAAAAAGCGGAGAAAATGTTTGAACTACCCAAGATTCCTTCTGTTCAACTTCACCAGAAATGCAAATTAAATGGATTTTAAGTAGCAAGTAAAAAGATTAGGGTTGATGGCTCAGCCAGTGGCGCTGTAACCCTCATAATTCACCTTTCTGGATAACTCTGCTTGTTTAAATGAGCAGTGACTTTTGCAAGTGGTAATTGCAATTAAATGCCTTGTTCGATTAGGTGCTGGATTACTGGGCATTTACATTGTAGTTTATTATTCGGTTTTATACTTAATTATTTTTTTGTATTCCATGCCCAAGGAGTTCTGATTTACGTTATGCAATATTTCAGAGTTAATTATAAATTAGTAACAGAAATAAACATCGAGCTATTTTCTTATTAAATTAGCGTTTTGAATCTAAGTTAAATATTGTTCGTCTGAAGTCTAGGAAGGTTAAAAACGTATGTAAATTAAGCGTAAATTATGTTTACCCTTTCAGGTTTAAAATGTAAAATAAAACATAATTAGCAACAAATAGCAAATTTTACTTAATAACGAAACCAAATAATTTTCAAAAACGTTTTAAAAATAGTTTTTAAAAATATCATTTACCTCTTCCTTAAAAAGTTGCACTTTCCTTTAAAATTTCATTTTACAGCATTTCCCTTTATAACTACTTTACTATTTTCCAGTTCTAAATGGCTTTACTTATCATTCATTTTTAATTTTCATATTTTATTTAATAGGAGGAGATTTTATTAATACACAGAAAATTGTTTGTAATGTGATATTGAAGACTCTCTGTATGATCATATGGTAGTAGTGCTCAGAAATCTAAATCACCGAGTAGTTTTACAACTCCAGTTTACAATCAAAAGTATATTCGCAATTGAAATTTTAAATAAGTCTACCAGTGCTTAACTTAGAGTTTGTGGAAATCTGAATTATGATGAAAAAGTATGAACTAACAATAGTCAGAAATGTGAATAAAGTATTTTTAAGTAAACAAGGGAATTAAAGTAAATTATATTTATACCAAGGCATTACAAGAATTTCGAAAAGAAAATGATGAGTGATTAAGAAAAGGAGAAGATATTTGAAAGCAAACTTTTAAATAACATTTTTGTATTAAGTGCAAGCTAAGAAATGATCAACCATTATAAGAATAACTGCATTCAAAATTACATTTTAATCAAGAATTAAATATGTAGATTACTGTATTTAACTCACCTGTTTGGCGCCCGCCATTGGGATCGACTATCCTGTACCCCATTTGTTCAGCTGCATGGAAAATAGGAGCTCTGATTTCAGATTGATACTGGGGGCGATGAACAGTTACCGGACCTCCGACGCCATGAAAACCTAAGATTGCGGGAAAATATTATAAATCATTTTAGCATACACAATAACTTTTATTGAACTTGTATTGTATGTTAAATAAAGGAGGTTTTTTTTGTGTGTGTGTGTGTGTGTTTTTTCGGCTCGTTTGAAATTTATTGCGTGTACTTGTTCCCCGTGTAAATTTATGTTATTTATGTTTATCCAGTGTTACAGAAATAATTTTACTCATAATGTTTATTAGAAAACGTTTCCATTCTAATAAGTGCTAATTTATAGCAAGTGTATTCATTAAATACGATTCAAAGTTTATTCACATCGTAGTTTATTCCCTTAACCTTGTAGTAATAGTAAACATCTCGTAGAATACGCCTTTGATTAAAGACTTCGCACAAGCACTTCAGTATACATCGTTATTTACGTATTAGTCCTATATTTGTTCACAATTAGAGACAGTTTACAAAGCTATATATAATTAAGGATACATGGAAAGAAACGTAAATAATTTAGTAAAAAGACGAATATGAAAACGTGAGATGGGATCTAAAATGTTCTTTAACATGACGAAGAGGATTTCAAGAAAGAATTTCCATCATCAATTTAATTTAAATCTCCTTGTTACTGAAGACTGAAAAAAAAGTAATACATCAATAACTCAAAACTTCAAGAAATAGTCACTAATTTGCTCAAATTATTACTAGAAGATAATGACATTGAGCAATGACAAACCGGTAACTTTTCTCTCGAGAATGTAGCAGCTACAGCAAGAAAGACTCCATGTACTAATTAAGGTAGTACGCCCGATGGCCTATTGCTTATATCTTCTTACCTCAAGGAACTGCTTTTAACAACGAGTCGTCACCTTCACAGCTAGAGTATATATCCTTTTCAAAAGTGCTTTCAAAGCAATTTTAGTTTATAGAGGTATCTATTTCTTAAATTTGCAACATGCATTCATCTAGAAAGAAAGTAGAACTTATTTGTTCCATTTACAATAAGAAGAGATTCATGCAGAAGGAGATAGACTTGCTAGACCTTGGAAGAAATCTCGTTGCTATGTAGACAAGATCTTCCATAACTTAACGTATATAAGACCTTCTCGGCAGCCGTTTGCTTAACATGTTTGAGAATAAATAAAGGTCAACGATAGGTTCCTCTGAATCAAGATTTAAATTCAATCGGAACACAGCTCTGGTACTTCTCAAATTTTGAATGAAATCATAGTTCTTATTGGATTGCATCGAAGTCTCTAAAATAAAATCCAGTACCTTCTTCTGTAAATGAATTGCAATATTAAGAGAATATTCTTTTATTTTTGCAGCATTCATTTCGCAGTTAATTTTATTAGCAGTCTTCCCTGGAAAAATGAGACATACATTCCATATCTAGTATCGAATGTATGCCTATTTTCCATTTTTCTCATCTTCTTCATTTTTCCATTTTGCATTTTCTAATGAACACAATCTGGTTAAACCAGCTTCAATGCATCGCCTCTCATAATGGTCAACAGGGAGAAAACTGATTACTTTGCCTTCTACTTTTGAAAATGCTACGAAGACCTACTTCGCACGAAAATACCAAGCGGATCAAGTAAGAAATATTTCTAAATCAATCGATGAATCAGTCGACCGAATGATTCTGTTACAACGTATATTATAATAAGCGCTTTGAAGCAACAAATAATCTTAGCAGCATTTGCAAAAAAATATGATAGCACCGAACAAAGTGTATCAAATTTTCACGGATGCAGGTGGTACAACGGAGTACAAAATGGTTTTAGTTCACCAGAACATGTACATCAAATTCCAAAAGATGCGACACGTCGAACTTATTGACAACAGAATACTTCAAACTTCACAGATACGCTGTCACATTTGCTAAGCTATGGCTACAAATGTTGCGAACACAGGAGCCATATTATAGGCCCTATGTCAGGCACTACGTCGGCTTGTGAACTGCCACACTTTGCATTTCATGTTTGATTTCACATGCTTAATACCCCCTGAAAGTTTCGTGGTCATTGTTATCAGGATATTCTATAACTTTACTTTTAAGTTAATATATTCAAATGCTAATTTGTTTCTAAATGTTCCTTTCTCTCATCCCAAGAAAATAACAAGGGTCAAAAAGAAAAATTTACCATTGGCGACATATTCAGGATCTTTGTTGTCCTCCATTTTCAAGAAGTACGGCAGAACATCCTTGTAACTCCAACCTTTGGCACCTTGAGCAGCCCAGTTGTCGTAATTTCTTCTATTACCTCGAACATAAATATTGTCATTCAGTACACTCGAGCCACCTATAGTCTTCCCACTGGGCCAGACCACTTGCTATTAAGAATGGTATTATTACTTAATAGAAAAAAAAACCTGAATTCATATTTTAATTCGTACAATTTAGGTGTTAAAAGACATTTTTACAGTTTTTATTTGTTATTAGAGTTTTATAAGCAACTCATTTGAGGAGCCTTTTAGAATTTTTGGAGCTAGAAACATAAGACTAACAGTGACACCTTAGCCAGGACTTGAACTCCAGGCCTTCCGACTACTACCTGAACATGCTTCCAATGATACTAAGAAATCGCGTGGTGAAGAAGGAGAAAACATCTTACGGTGTTTTTAAAAACATAAATGCACTTTCCTGTTCTTTTTGAACAGGAAATTTTGAAGGAAACCTGGAAGTACTGATTGAACTTTCTAATTTTACATGTCCGCATGGACGTTTTCGTGGTTTTCTCCCTATGTAACGTGTATACAAGCCATTTTCCCTTAGAAAGTCCTCCACGAACGCATCCCTCCCCTTCGGCAGTTAACCCTCGAATGCTTTGCCATAATCAAATAAATAAAAACAAACAATATTAAAATGGAAAATAATAAATACGTGGAAATAACATTAAAAGTACCGAACGTAGTTTATAAGCATTTAATATGCGAATTTTCTAACATGCATATCTGAAATACATTTAAATGAAGAGAATTTTATCACCAATATCTAATTAAAAATATTTTGCTTTTCAGCCTTGCTTCAATAATTCTTATACGCATACATCTTTGATTATAATTCCGTAAAACGGGATGCTGTAATAGGACTTGAAGCAGATCTCTTGCAGTCTTTGAATAGCCACCCAAAATTAACATACTTCTTAAAAATAATTTTAGAAGATTAGTGAAGTATCGAAAACTGAGAGAATCTCTCTTGCTAACTAAAGCTCATACTGGATTGTGTAGCGAAACCAATGGTATTTGGGGTTGCACTGCTCTTGAAAATCACTAAGAGGAAAGACAAACTCCCGTGAAAATGATTGCTAACTATAGATCACACATTCTTGTTAAGTTCATACCATTCTTTGAAATGCATTTCCACAGCAAACAGTTTGATTTGGTTAGTTTTAGTTATGGTAAAGTACGCCAAGCCTATCTGTCTAAAAGAAAGAATACCTTCGCAGAGGACTTTCTAAGGGAAACTGTCTCGTGTTGACGTTCGTTATACATGGGAAAAACCGCACGGTGACACCCATGCAGTCAGACCGTTCTTCGGAATTTGAACTCCTGTCGAGCTGACAATGATCAGCAGTTATACCGCTGGGCTGCTGGTAAGCCTTACCCACGGAGATCTACTTTCGTGGTTATCGTTTAGTTTTACTTTGGTTGTAATCATGTCCCAAGAGACAAAGTTTAACTATTTTATTATAAATTAGCCCGGAAAATTTTGCATCAGACAGTAAGGAAAATAGCTTATTAAGCAGGAAAAATCTAACAAAATATATACTTTTTTTAATTGGTATAACATAGTTTCATGAATTAGGATTGAAACACACTTAATTTGCGTATTGGTTGGCATTAAGACGTTTTATATATGTCGGTTCTTGTCTTGGGCAATCACAATTCAAGTTCAAACAAAATACATATAATGAAACATTAATACATCTATAACGTCGTTCATCTATTAATACATATAAAACTTCTTAATACGACATCCTTCATCTATTAACACATCTATACCATCGTATATCTCTTAACACATACATAACATCGTATATCTATTAACACATCTGTAACATCGTACATCTCCTCGCATAAAACAAAGTGGCGAGAGTTCTGTCAATTTCACTCGTGCAGCAAACAGCTAAAAATTAGACAGCTTGCGAGGGAAAATGCAAAGTTATGGAGTTAGAATCCCATATGCATATATATATATATATATATATATGTTTACATTTTGTTTCTTAAAAAATGTTTTGTAATTATATATATATTTCGCATGTCCTTCTGAAAACTTTGTATGCAGAACCCAGCATGTATAAAATACACTCATGTCCATAAATTAAGGATAATGCAAAATCAGGCAAAAGAAGAGTTAGAAGCAAAACAAATTTGACTTATTTGTAAAGCTTATTTATTAAACAAAAGGTAAAGAGCAAAAAAAGATGCTATATGTTTGAAATTATTAAAAAAATTAGCGATTTTTTCTCCCTGGAGCAAATTAAAAAAAAAAAACCTATTTACAAAAAACGATATTACATGGTTG